>NQII01003912.1:0-14616 GCA_002778355.1 Clitarchus hookeri
CAAACTGGCAAAAGTATTTTATTAGTATAAAAGTTCCTGTTTAAAAACTAAGATATAAACAAACATGCTCATCACTGTTGACCATGTGACAGACGTTTTTTTTTTTGGAGGTAGGTCAATGTTGGGTACATGCGTATAAGACGAATAATCTGTACCTATAGTTTAGTCAATGGCACGTACAAGACGTGTAGACGTGGCAACCTCGCGGCGAAGGGAGGACGGCACACCTGCCAGGCGGGGTGCCAGATGCTGCAGTGACTCGGCCCTCGGGCTGGAAGACGCCGCCGCGCCGTATACAAAGGCCTGGCATGCGCACGTGCTCGTCAGCCTGGAGGCCAACACAGATAGCCCCTGTGTCCTATCTCTACTCTACTGGAATTCGAACAGTATTTTTTCTACCAGATTTATGAATTAGAAAGAATCTTAGAAACTTGTGGGATAGAAATTGCATTAATTAATTAAACTCATTTAAAACCTAGTAAAAGATTCAATATTAAAAATTACACTGTTTACCGCACTGGCAGGATAACCAAGGGAGGCGATACTCTAATATTAGTCCACAACCGCACACAACACAACACAAACAATACCCCAGATTTAAGAGATATTGAATACACATCCATAAATATTCGCACTCAAGTAGACCACATCACACTAGCTGCAATTTATAACTCCCCCTGCAAACCATTGCTCCCAAATTACCTAACTAAAACTACAACTTAGCCACATCCGTTTTTCTTGGCTGGAGATTTAAATGCGAAACAGACTTCATCGAACAGAAGACAAAATAACGAGGCAGAATTCTTGCAAATCACTCTATTCAATATAATTATTTAGTCACCGGCCCAACAGAACCAACCATTTACCCCACTAATTCAAAATTCCAGCCAGATATTCTTGACATAGCGCTCAACTAATTTAAATAATGTAAATATGACATTTAAGTCCTCACTGAATTACTCAGATCATTTACCGGTACTCTTGTCATCTGGAAGTTAACATCCTAAAACACCCCAATGCCACCCTTCTAAAAACTCCAGTAACTAACTGGGAAGCCTTTAAAATTGACTTAGAAGAACTTTGTGACACACACAAAATAAATATTTCCTCTAAATATCACAGACTCAGCAGCAAAACTAATTCAAAATACTATTTTACAAACCACTAAAAAACATACTACTTTCCTAAACCGGCGCCAATTTTTAAAACATTCCTTTCCCGAAGCAGACATTCTCTTATCGGAAAAACGCCACGCTCGCCATGTTTACCAAAGAACCCAGATCCCAGGCAGTAAAATATTATAACTTAAAGAAACAACTACACAACAAACTTATCGCTTTAAAAATAAATAAATAGGAAGCATTCATGACAGAAATCAATAATATTTCCCCGGAATTCTGGCGAGTAGCGAATAATTTCCGCGGGGAAAATAAAATCTACCTCCCAGCCTATTTTAAACACTGCAGGAACACGATTATATGTCCCTGAGGACAAAGCAAATGCCATAGCCGACTGCTTCGAAAACCAGTTTTCTCCTAATAACGACTTAGGAGACCCCAACTTTTGCAGAGACGTTCAAAGCAATATTACGGCCTTTTTTAAGAGACCCATAGAAGACAAACCAGAGCCAATAACACTTAAAGAACTACTAATACTCTTTAAATCGCGTTAAAAGCGCCCGGGCATGATAAAATCACCTACAAAATTATTAAAAACCTACCAGCAAACGCTCTCTTTGCAATTTTAGCCTTTTTCAATTCAATTTTAAACCTAAATTATTTTCCCATTGCGTGGCGCACAGCAAAAGTTATAACGATCCCCAAACCGGGAATAAATCACTCAATCCCGGAAAACAGGCGGCCTATTTTCCCTACTAAATTCTCTTAGTACAGTCTTTGAAAAACATCTATTAACTAGACTTAGTACATGCAGAACTACACACAATAATCCAAGAAACCCAGTTCGGTTTTTAAAGCCCACCACTCCACCACCCACGCCCTTACGAAATTCACAACTGAAACAATAACAGCCATGCAAAATAATAAATTCACAATAGCCATATTTTTAGACATCGCAAAAGCATTTGACAAAGTTTGGATACCCGGCCTATTACCAATATTTATAAACTTTAAATTCCCTGACTGTTACATTAATCTCCTAGTCTCATACTTCCACAACAAAAAATTTTTTACCATAGATAATGCCAATTCCACTACTCGCAATATATTAGCTGAAGTTCCACAAGGTTCCGCAATATCACACGTTTTATACAATATTTTCACCTCAGGCATCCCTATTACTCACGCCACTGTGCAAATGTATGCGGACGATACACTAATACAAACACACGATAATAGACTGCCCTACGCAATATTACTAACAACTACAATTAAATGATCGTGACCACTGGTTTGAAAGATGGAAAGTTAAAATAAACCCAACTAAATCGCAGGCTCTCCTTCTAACCCAACGTCGGGTTCAACCAACTCGACAAATAATTTAAAAAAAAAAACATACCTATTCCATTTACACAAAATGCTAAATATCTTGGCTTAATAATTTATAACAAATTAATCTGGACTAACCATATTGCAGAAGTTAAAAAAGTAGCACTTAGTAAATTACCGCAGTTATAGCCCATGCTAAAAAGCTCTGATTATCTAGACACCTAAAATTACTAATTTACACTTCAATTGTCAGATCGGCCCTTTTATATGGCAACGAAGTATGGGGTAACATAAATAAATTCCTACTTAACTCCCTTCAAGTTATCCAAGATAAATTCCTGCGAATCATGGCAAACGCAGAGCCCTTTACTTCCAATCTAACACTCCACGAGTATTTAAAAATACCAACTATTAAATTCCAACTACTGAAACGTAATATAAACTATTACAATAAATTACTCTCCCAGTAATTAAACGCTTAGGTGACTATCGTCCTGATAAAAAACGGAAGAAATACTCACAGTAACATAAAACAAAACTTTACTAAAAAACCCCCGCCGGCCGCAATTCTCCGATTGGTCCGGGACAAAATTCGATCGTTTTAACAAAACTACTTTCGCGCTAGTCACTCGGCTTGCAGCTCTCGCTGGGTGCACACTAAGATAACGCCTTCTGAGCGGCGCAACACCTTTCTAACTTGTTTTCCCTTACTTCATTAACGATTAACTTACCAAACAACCTTTGTTAAAAGTATAATTATATGAATATCTAACTATTTTACACTGCCCCACGTAAAAAATAACCACAGTGCCGCCATCTCTCGACAGAAGTGGCGGAGCCCCGCCCACCAGCCAAGCTCCAGCCAATCACGATTTTACTAAAATAGATAACTCCGTCCAAAGCAAAATACGCATTTTAAAGTAAAATTCTTATGCTAAACGAACTCATAATGGCTTATTTACATATAATATGATTTATTAGACAATTCTACACCCTTATATTACCTAATTCTTCCACCACAACTGAAAAAATTAAGAAAACTCGGAAAACAAACCCGAGTACCACCTCTACTGTCACAACTCGCTCTGCATCGTTAAAAACTTATTATAACTAAACTAGGAGAAGGCCCTGCCTCCTCCACCTCTTCCAGATCATCCGCGATAAATTCAAGGAAAAAACTTTCAATAACTTAAACAACTTTGCTTGGATTTTAAGAATTTTTGAAGACCTACTTTGTTTTCAAAATTCCATTTTAGTAGGGACCCGGAATTCCACCGCCTTTCCCTCTCACTTTTGTAGGCAAAAGTGAGGGGAATAAAAGATTGGAACAATCGCGGCCCAGGGGCTATACTGGGCCGCACAACCAACCACCCGGCATGCGAATAGCCGCACATGTCGGGTCAAATGCCATATGAATGACGGCNATCTTATCCCGAGGCACATTTCTCATTCCTTCATCAGTTGAGGTGATATGCTAATAAACCTGTCTAAAATGTGTTCCTTTGAAGCACGGTCAACATTTAGAGGAAGCTTACAGAAACAGACTGCGCAACCCAATGCCTGGACAGCATCGAGACTGGGTATGCGGTGAGTCCGTGTATTATTTTCTGTGAAATCTTTGTTTGCGCGTATTCGCGTATCTCAGTAAATACATTTTCTGGGGATAAGACTTTTTTTCAGAAAAGGTAAAAAAAAAAATTGTCTAAGTCCGTGTATTTTTACTTTATCATATTAAGCGAGTGGATAAAGAAAAATTTTTGCTAAAACTGTAAAAAAAAATTTATAAGGCTTGCCTACGCAGTTTCCTTAAGCAGTATGAGAAACGTGAGATTATAGTGGCGTAGTTTAACATGTGGGCTTTCATCGCGTGTAGTTAAGTTCCACTGTTAACAGATATAATTTTCACAGTAACAGACCAGGACGGAAAATTTGCACGCCTTGCGCGTAGGAGCGATGAGGCTAAGAGTGCGTGTTAGCATCGCCCGTATCGCTTCTTGACTTTGAATGCGCAGGTGTATATATTGTTCAGAACTCCAACAGAAAACGTTTTATTCAAAAACCGTCCAACGTGTCTGAGTAAGGTATGTTTACGCGTTGCATTTAAGAAACGTTACGCGTCTGTATACGTTTTTCAGTTCCTCCATTCCTCGCTAAAGCATGTTTTTGTGATAGTTAAAATGGCTCAAACAGGTATTTTCACGGTCATTTTTAGGTATAAACATTTCGCTACAAAAAATTAAAAAAGGAATAGGGACGTGCATCAAAGCTTTATTTTTATTATTACGTCATAAATAGTAGGGTCTCTGCTGAAAGTCTCATAGAGGCGCGTTATCGACGGCAAGAGACTGCACGTCAGTTTAGTGCTTTGCGCGTAGAGGCGACGAGGGAGTTGATGCGCATGTCTCAGTCGCTCCTAGAGCTCCCACGCTTTTCGGCCTCAGACAGGCGACTAAATCCATCGGCAACAGACGCTGGAAATCTAACTCTGATAGTTATAGTGGGATGTAGAAGTCTGTCCCGCGTGACCCCGTGTTAAGTAAATAAACGACTACGAAATATGAAAACTTAGCACTAACAGATTAACACTTCCTAAACCCATTCACAAGCCATGTATTGTCCCTTTCGTATTAGTGGGGTAAATTTAGACAATGTGACCAACCTACACAGTATGAAAACAGTAAATGCCCTCGTTTGCAAAATATTGTATGAACTGATGATACTCAGAAATAAAATTTGTAGTTCAAAACTTGCATTGTACTCGCAACATTTATGGTTAAAATTATGTTTTTTTAAAGTAATGTGCAATTTTCTTGGGTGTTAGTAACTTGGCTCTAAAATCATTTTTAGTAATTATGACTAAGCATGCGGAACCTTACCGTCAGTGATACGTTTGCAGCCGGGTGAACGCCATTGCGCATGTGCTCTTTTTCATCGTGTATATGAGAGTACCTTTTGAGTGTGTGACAGTCCATTGGGCCATTAAAAATAGTTATTTAAAGCACGGCTGGGCCCTTGACAAGCTTGAGGGACGAGAGCAAATAACTTCTTGGCCTCGAGGCAGTGACCTAATTTCCACGAGAATCTCGTATCCATATCGCATACAAGGACAGCAAATATTTATCTACATGGCAAGAGATCTCGTCCTGCGAAGGACAAGTATACAGTGAAGTTCTAAGCTGTGAGAACAATAACAGCAACCTTCGGAAACACAAGCTGGCGTGTTGGCTGATGGATCAATACATAATCAACACGACACATCAATCAACACTAACGACACTTGAGAAAGTTTACATCATNGGCTGATGGATCAATACATAATCAACACGACACATCAATCAACACTAACGACACTTGAGAAAGTTTACATCATTTGTGTGTCTCCGTCACCAGTCTGACTACTTTGAGACGAATGGGGAAAGTTCTTTCAATACAAGTAGTATGAGATGGTATGTTATGCACCAGGGGCTGGGGGTTGCGGCGCCACGGCGGCCATCATGGATAGTGACGATGCAACCTCTTGCTCTGTCATTCCTCGCAAGCAGCGGCCATGCTGAATTTCCCTTCCGCTGTCATTCCTGGTCAACGGCGGATGTCCCCACTTCATACTCTTGCATTTCGAGCATCAGGTTTTCTCAGAGTTCTACTAATCTCCTTTATTTTATCATGCTCTCTTCATAACATAGGCATCACCCCCGCGAACGAAAAGGGCCGCAGGGTCAAGTACGTCCTAAGCCCACTTATTAACATAGTTGGCTGTAATTTCCAAACTGTTTAAGGTACAACCACCAAATTCATAACATAGGCATCACCCTTGATGCTAAATAGGACGGTAGAGATAAATAGGCCTTCAGCTTACTTATAAGCATAGTTTGCTGTAACTTCCAAACCGTATAAGATAGAGCCAGTCAATTCATAACATAGGTATCATCCCCCACGACGAAAAGAACCGCAGGGTCAAGTACACCTTAGGCCTTCGTATAAGCATAGTTTGCTACCATTTCCCACCCACAGAAGCTATAGTCACCAAATTTATATCATAGGCATCACCTCCTATGACAAACAGGGTGGTAGGGACAAGCACACCTTAAACCCTCTTACAAGCATAGTTGGTCGGCATTTCCAAACCTTTGTAGTTCGGGAACATGTAACAACCATCCACGCATACAAAGAAAAAATATAAGGTAGGTATACATACAAGTATGTCGCAATGTTACTGTTGCATGTAGGAGTGTAGGGTGTGAAATAGCACACACATGCATCGACCTGCACGCACTCGAAAATCACCCAATGTCGCCTTTTTCGTCTGCTACCGCAGGTGTCTACCAACTCGGATACTCCTCAGCGACAGCTAGCCTCCCTTCGTCCACCATCGTCCAGGTTGTACATGCATGCATGCATACATACATACATACATACACATATATGTGGCAATATATACATAAATAAATGTTAGCATGGGTAACATACGACAAACAACTATATGCGAAAAAATCAAGATATATATAAATGCACTGCATGCGTGATTTACAAAATCGTGGGAAACAGTAAAACACATACAGTCATATAAACAAACACCATCAGTCCAACACAAGGGCCAGTGGTCAGAGTCATCGTTAGCCTTGGTACCNACAGTCATATAAACAAACACCATCAGTCCAACACAAGGGCCAGTGGTCAGAGTCATCGTTAGCCTTGGTACCCTTAACAACAGTCATATACTTAAAAATAAAGCGGTAGACAATTCTACCGATAACAATATATGTAGTCGCAGGTTACACTAAAAAATGTACGTGTTAATATAAATAAACAGTCAGCCTAATGCAAAGGTCGGGGAAACCANAGTCGCAGGTTACACTAAAAAATGTACGTGTTAATATAAATAAACAGTCAGCCTAATGCAAAGGTCGGGGAAACCAAGTATAAAATATATTAAACCGTCCTGTACATGAAAAATCCGTCATGTAACAAACAAAGCACTAANTCGGGGAAACCAAGTATAAAATATATTAAACCGTCCTGTACATGAAAAATCCGTCATGTAACAAACAAAGCACTAGCATATATGAAAATGCACCACGAGCATGATGTCATAACGAGTCACAATAGATATAAATACCCGATGGAACCACAGTCCATAATAGTGATATCAGTGTCGCTATCACGCCAAAACGTTGAGCTAGAATGGACGCCGACATGAGAAAGAACGAATGAACGCGTGAGCCAACCGCAAAATTGACTACAATGCGTCAAGTGCAATACACATTACGCGACTTGTAAACGACAGTGTTCCTTTGCTTGCCACAAAACAACATACATTAAAACCATTAGTCGTGCAAGAGACGACACTGCTACGTACTGAAGCAAACAGATTTTAAAAAAAAATTATAAAAGTAAATAGTTATACACGTTTACCAACAAACGTATAGCGAGCATCGAATGCTGTACGTTATGTTAGGCGAAAAAATTTCCATTGTGAAATGCCAGAACGATAAGGTCAACACTGTTACACACTGATGCAAACTGATATAAAAATAAAATGAAAAAGATAATAGAAGCACTTACCAACCAACCCTATCACATATTACACATGCATGTGCCTTCGTAAGAGGAATTCAGTTATACATTGCAAGATAATTTATTAGGTGTAAATACATAAAGTTAAAAATATTAGCACGTTTCTAAAAATTGCTTCGAATAACCTGGCGTGGTAGAGAATATCGCTTCTGTCCACACTACTCACTTTAAGGTCTATAAAAATAATTTCGTACCATCACACATCGCTCAGAACTTCTTTCTCTCGTCGAGAGGACAAAGCGAAAATGATGGGATGCTGTTCTAGTGGTCAGAAAATGTTATCGGCTATCGTGGCATATGGAAAGATTAAATCACTTGCAGCACTCGACAAAGATACATAGCTTGCAAACCTGACTAAAGAATTCCTTCTCGCATATGCACGACACGAAATAAAATCCGTCTACAAACACCTAACTGTCTATCTGCAACAGGAGGAAGAGATTCTTGGCTGTCTCCCATGCCTCGAACGTTTTCAAGGTAGTGCTACCGTTACACACACCACATCCCAGGAGCTGGTGTAAGACACATCGGGAGCGAGCAGCAGAAGCAAAAGAAATACAAAGCACCTCCAACACTGAAAGATGAATGAGTGTAAAGAAGCTGAGAAGCAGAATTGTCAATTTCGCAGACTAGACAGCGATCGTATTGATGAGGTAACATTTCAATCCAGCAACCGTGCTGACGTCTCCACCACACAGCCAGCGATCATCTACTGAGGCAGCCCCAGACGTGCAACGCAAACTAGCATCAAGTGTGAACAGTATACAAGCGAGCATCATGTAAAAACGGATGTCATTTCGCAGGCGAGCGTGGTGGTGGAAAGCAGATCGACAACAGCAAGGAGCCCTTCAGAGTAGCTGCAAGCAGTTCGGTATCAATGTTACTATTGTGGAAATAATTTTAGTAAAAGTTGTAATGCACGCCGACATGAAAGTTGGCATTGCATGTTCAGCCTAGCATACAAGGCGTTCCGCTGTGATAACTACGATTATGTGTTTACCCGCAGTGATAACCTGTATAGGCATAAGAAGTGCAAAGGCAATGTTTGTCGATCATCGGGAAGCGAGTGCAAGTGTTGCGGCAAGACATCCGCTAACTTCATCAGTGCTAAATGTCATGAAGACAGTTAAATGTCATGAAGACAGTAACTGTCTATTTGCCATTGTCTACAAAACTTACCCATGTGATAACTGCTGTGCAGTATATGCAAATAAGTGTGTCTTGAATGCTCACATCAGGAATTGTTCTGCAAAAACAGCCACCATAAATGTTTTGCCCTAATGAAGAATATGTTGAGCATGTATCAAATATTATTATGTATTCTTATTATGTCAAGTCTGTAAAAAAGGCAAATTGTATAAATTATTTCTAGGTTATTAATTTATCTTAACCAACGCTAATATTAGGTTCACCTCCATCACTAGTAAAAAAAATTATTAGATTTTGTCTAAGTCTGAAAGATAAATAATATGTGTGTAGTGTCAAATCTCGAACTTGTGTGTCTACCGACGGTTACTTGAGCAATATACACAGATGCTCTCACCATCTTAGTTTCTCCAGTCGACCGCTAGAGTGCGACCATCGTCTGCTAGGGTCGCTGTGGTCTTCAGCCATCTTCGTTTCCTCTATCACAGGGCAGGGGGCGCCAACATCGTTTGCGTTGCCAATGGCAGTCGCTAGGAGCACTGGTGTAGACACACATAGCCGAATTCTGACGTGCATAATGCAGAATACCCACCCATGAATGCAGTACTCTGTGCAAGTAGCTCAAAAAATGCCAGACGCACGAGGTTTCGATCCAACCGCAAATGAGGGCTGCAGCTTGACGGTCCCGATAGCACAGGGAGACTGCAGCAGTATGGCTCGACTGTGAGGGCTAAAGGTCGCAATTCATAGCTAAAACCCTCTCATACATGAACAAATTAAGTCGCATAATAATAAAGGATCAACATAAAGGCAAGTGCGCTGCGAGCACGATGTATCGAGCCTCTACTATAAAAAAATACCCGATAGTTTACAGACTGTAATAGCGATATTGCTATTAACGATATTGCTATTAGCGTGTTGCTGTTGCGACGATAACTTTAGTAAAATGCTGGATTGCCCGTCAACGGGAAAAAGAGCTTATGTTCACAATGACCAACCTCAAAAATATTTTACACTATGACAAGTGCTGTACACTATTTATCAGTGGTGATAATTTCAAGACGCATTACACGACTTGTAAAGGCTGTGTTCACATGCTTGCCACACTAAACATCATGCATTTAAACCAGTGGTCATCCTCATGTACACCCTCATGTACATCCTCATGTACACCCTCCGACCGAGCTAGGCTACAGTGGCACACGAATTCAAACACCAACCAACGCATAATGTGTGAGCATCGAGCAACGTACATCACATTAGACTAAAATAAAATACTATGACAGAATCTAGAAGCAGGAGGAGCGACAAGGTCGACACTGCTACATACCGATGCAAACAGTTAAAATGAAATAAAATGTAAAGGTAACTAATTATAAGCATTTACAAACCCGTGCATATTGCCTCGCCTTAAAAAAACCGCACAACTTTTGCGTAATGGCATGCTAAAATCACAATTTTAGTGTTTTATGGATGAACAAATCATAAAAATCAACTCACTTTCCGAAATTAGATCATTCATTCACATTGAAATACGATAATATGAATTACTTGAATAATATTGAAAATCTGATCATGAAATGTTTTCATAATTTGTAATAATTGCTCAATAATTTATTGCATTTTTTTTTACAGTATTTGTAACAATTTTTACTACACATGACTTAAAATCAATAAATACATGACCTTTCAGTCACCATAGTTAAATATTCCGTAAATAAGATCGTTTATTTTATTTGCACATTCTTAAAAACACAAATTGTTATTTTTTCATGCCATGATGCAAAACCATGTAATTAAAAACTCTTTATGTGAGGAATGAGTACTTACAAGTATGTCTATAAATTGGAGGGTATTTCGTACAAATATAAAATAATGCATTTTTTTCGTGGACCACGCCCTTAAATTAAGAAAGTCGTTCTCCTAATGCCTTGGCCACGTACAAGTTCCGCAAATGCGTTATTCCGTGAAGTTGCCCTCCTGCGCGGNAAGTCGTTCTCCTAATGCCTTGGCCACGTACAAGTTCCGCAAATGCGTTATTCCGTGAAGTTGCCCTCCTGCGCGGGCACGACACGACACGGCTATATTCTGGGCACCCAACCACTTCCTTTTCCTGATTACATACAGCTTTGGGAGGGATTCATCGTCACTGAAATGACGTAGAAAACTCGCCAGGATTATACGGATGCGAGAAATTCCGAGTGGTAAAAAGAGGGGAAGGGGCTGCTCGCCACACGCAGCGCAGTCTACACAACTCCGCCGTGCGTGCGTGCGTGCGCNCTGCGATACCGCGCTTTATTAACATAGGTCAGGTTGGGAAACAGCACCCGCATATATACGGGGCAGGTATATTTTCAAAATAATTACCGATGGCGTTTGTCACCCCGAGAAACAATTAAACGATAGCATTCGATAACTCGGTAAGCATAGGGATCCCGCTAAGATTTTAACGTCATGATTTTTTTTTTCATTCGTTGTTTGTGCGGTTACACGTTATCTCATTTAATAAATACTCTGGGAGTAAAACTTTTGCAGACATATGTGAACATCATTACCGAAACTCGTCTAGTTTTCGTTTAAACATAGTATAAAGAAAAAACCTAAGTGATTTTAAAAATCGAATTTTTAGAACTTTCATACGTAAATTCCNCTGCGATACCGCGCTTTATTAACATAGGTCAGGTTGGGAAACAGCACCCGCATATATACGGGGCAGGTATATTTTAAAAATAATTACCGATGGCGTTTGTCACCCCGAGAAACAATTAAACGATAGCATTCGATAACTCGGTAAGCATAGTGAGGAGTCCCGCTAAGATTTTAACGTCATGATTTTTTTTTTCATTCGCTGTTTGTGCGGTTACACGTTATCTCATTTAATAAATACTCTGGGAGTAAAACTTTTGCAGACATATGTGAACATCATTACCGAAACTCGTCTAGTTTACGTTTAAACATAGTATAAAGAAAAAACCTAAGTGATTTTAAAAATCGAATTTTTAGAACTTTCATACGTAAATTCCGTAAAAGATAGGAGTACAATACAACCACTCGGACGTAGATTAATCTGTGGGCTTTCATAGTGCAATAAAGTCCCACTGTTACAAATTTCATTTGCATAGTACACAGCACCGACGGAAACCCTGAGCGATGAGGCGCTAGACGTGCATGCTTCGCTCACTTGCGACTATGCCTTGAACGCCCTTAAACAGCTCCCGTGCCCATTTACTCTATCACCAAGCTCGAAAAGCGTCGGAACCTTCAAATACGAAAGGCCGACACACTCCCAAGGGTGGTATAAAAAGAGGATGAAGAACNGGGGGGGGGGGGGGGGGCAAGTAAGACCCGAAAAACCAGTTAACCTAGAAAGCTATACATGTGTCACCAAACAAATCGACGCGGGATATACGGTATCGCAACTCTCTCCAAGTCTGGCATCACGTTTCCTGCGTCGTAATATCGCGTATACCACGAAGTAAGTATGCAGCACGCGAAAATCTATACCACTGCCTACACACGCAATCTCTCTCAGTCACGCACACGCGCGCACGTAGGTTTCAAATTGTGGTGTATTGCGCAATCGTCGAATCGGGACTAGACACATCACGGCCTGGTAGTATCGTCTATTCGCGGTTTCTTCACACTTTTTAAATCAAACTTTTGAAAAATCACCCTATGTATGACGGTTTTTTTTGTATGCCACGTATTACATGCGTTTTATACTTCTGTCAAAATAAAAATAGCCTACCTTATTTTTAGTTAATTTTTTTATTTAATTTATAATAACTATGAATAAAGCAGGGAGAAAATAGATGTGTTGGCAACGCCTAGTAAGAAATAGTTCTTATGTAAAATAATATTACATTGTGCGCGCACGAATCCGGTGCGTCGTCCTTTTGGTGTAATTTTCTATACTTTAGTTAAACTTCGTTTGCATTACGGGGAGGAATATCCTGGAAGTGGAACTTTAGCAGGACTTAAGAAAAGTTGGAAGTAACCGTGAACGGACTATACCTGAACGTAAATGCAGTCCTAAACCACACACCGAAATACGAAGCGGCCTCCTAAAGTTCCAACAGTATTTTGTTATACCCATTGAACTATTTACGCGCCAGTCTGGCCCAAGTCGGTAAACTTTCTTATGTATCGTAAACAGCGTGGATTTCTCATATCTGATACAGTAGAAGGCTTTGTACGGCATTATTTCCAGAATAATGTTAACAGGATAGGATAGCCAGTGATAAGAAAGGGTATCCATTACGAGATCGTTCTCAATTCTCGCGCACATGCACGCCCGAACAAAAAAAGCGATACTCGACTGAAATTCTGGTACTTCCCACCAATGTTTACTGAGGAGAGAGGAGCAACCGACCTTGGCTTGACGCCACTGCAAGCCCAGTCAACAGTCCTTTATCGCTTCTGGTCGAGTTCCAGGAACACAGCCGGCGTCAACACCACCCCGCTGACGTTAGAGCTGCCTCGTGACGTCAGACCACGCGACCCCTGTGACTGCCTGGCCATCCATGCCGACCTGCTGACTGCCTCCCGTTTACAGTTTTCAGATATATATTCAAGCGATAAAAACTTATCGCGTGTCATCACAAATCACAGAAAAAAAAAGGCTGAAAGCTACTCCAGCCTAAAAAATAAAGAACAATGATTCGCAATTATCACAACCCGCGTTGAGGTGGCCGCGCCAGTATGAAGAATTGCATGTTCGCAGGAAAAAAACATAAGCGCCCTTCTCTGGGACTTTCAACAGTGAAACACTTACGTTATGTACACTTATTCCATATACACGAACGTTCGCTATTAACCTAACTCATTATGTGGTTAACTTTTTATCAAAAGAAAATTACGGGTGTAGAGAGATTTGAGAGCCGAAGAGGTGCGTGAGAAGCAACGACGGAATGGAAAGGCGGAGGAAACTGAAAATCCTCAAGAAAACCCGGCAAACCAGCGACATCGTACGGCACAATTCTCACGTGCGATAATCCGGTAACGACCCCGCTGGGAATCGAACCAGATTCGCATAGGTGGTAAGAGAACGCTTTTAGCCGTTGCGCCAACCGCGGCCCCATAAGAAAATTAACAACTCTGCAAAAACACACTAGGATTTTGCGACACTTCACCTAATAATAAAGCGGATAGAAGTGCAGTTGCCAAGGTTTAGCATTTCGCAAGTAAAGCCCAATGCGCGGACCTGAATACTCTCGATTTAATATCTAACGATCAATTGCTATCACTTGCTATTTACAACTAATTTTCACATACTCGTCTATCACCTTGCAGAAAGTAATGCAATCAACTAATAAAGTCCCAATGAACAGCGTATTGGATTAATTTATAAATTATAGATCAATATGTAAGTTCCAATAGTTACATTTAAGTCCGTATAACATGTTTATACAGTACCACCTTAATTTAGTCCAGATTCCAACACCCCCCC
>NQII01003912.1:14769-39042 GCA_002778355.1 Clitarchus hookeri
GGCTCAGTTGCCATCAACTCGTATGATACCACGATCTCGTCCGCCGGTCGTATCGCACCATCTGCGGTCGTCCCTCGCTGCAATACACTTCTCCATATCCCGTACTTCAGCCAGATGACTGCCACAAGAACTGCCGGCCCTCCAGCTGCGGTGGTATTTATAGATGGCGCCGGCCCAAAATCCACAGCCTTCTTCAAATACTGCTTTGCGCCGAGGGAAATTATTACCGGAAAATTCTTGCTCATCCTTTCAAGACGTCAACTCCTCTGATGGGAGAGTAGTGGCTGAGACGCCAGCCAGGTAGACTATCACTCATTCCCTTGGCCGCCGGGCGACGTAACGGTGAGCCAGTCTGCCTGGTGGGGAAGGGGAGGGTCAAGGTGGGGTCACTCCCCACAGCGCCGGGACCACGCATTATCAGGTAACACGGCGTCCGCCCAGTGTGGGAAAAACTACTGGTTCACTCACTGGACATCATCACTGCCGTGTGACCACACTCGCGTGTCGAGAATAGTGTGAAACCACTCGCTCATATTCTACTCTCGTGTGTATGTCAGTTAAGGTGGAGATATGCCCGCCATCTTGGATTTACGTAAATTCCTGCAGATCGAATATTTGAAAACCAAGCTTGTCGAGGTGCACAGAACATCTGAACAGTTACTTAGAAATCCATTTTTTTTTCCCTCCCTTCACTCGTGTCACATCAACGTCCGTAAAATTTGGAAAATACGGATATAACTTAAAACCTTACAAACTTAAGTAGTCCTCTGTTTAAAACATTTTAAGAAGCCATATTTTCCCTGCCAAACTTTGCTTTTTAATATCCGGTCATAAACTTTGATTACGAGGATCAGATCCTCCCTCCTTAAGTATACACAAGAACAGAGAAGTGTTACAAAGTTTTACAGCTAGCTCCTCCGTATGAAGGGCCACTCTCGCGGAAGCCGCAGTTCCTGGCTTATGGGTCGCCCGCCCCCGGTAACGCCTTGCCAGGGCGGGGACGGTCGCTCAGAACAGTCTCCCCAGTTATGGAGAGGGGGGGGGGAGCGCCAGCCAGACGCCCAAGGGAGACGCCGGCCAGAACGCACGGAAATACACCTCGCCGACAACGAAAATAAATACCCGGCCGCTGCCGCCAGACACCTCCACGACAAACTCTCGCCCCTTGAAACACAACTTGTCTTAAGCTTAACACTCCGTTGCCACTTCCCACCCAACGTATACAACGTATGTCCCGCTAAGGCATTTCAACACATCGGATGATATATATATACACAAGCACATACACACAACACTAGCGAATCGGCCCGGTTTCGCCCGGGTACAACTGAGTTTTACAGTGATACACTAATAAATAAATTGGGAAAAGNTAGCGAATCGGCCCGGTTTCGCCCGGGTACAACTGAGTTTTACAGTGATACACTAATAAATAAATTGGGAAAAGACAACTCATTTACGTGAAAACATAATTATAAAATAATACTACGTTGGTCTAGGTTTTTAACTGATTACGGCAACCTAAAAGGAAGAAAATATTTTTTACCCGGTAGCCAAGAAGTAGGGTATTGTTTTTGGAGTGTATCTGTTCAACTATCGCGTAGTTACCAATTGCCGCTTTCCAGCGTCGATGTATGAAAATCAAAACTTGAGTTCCATCAAGTTGTAGCTTTAGAAATAAGTGTACCTANGCTTTCCAGCGTCGATGTATGAAAATCAAAACTTGAGTTCCATCAAGTTGTAGCTTTAGAAATAAGTGTACCTAGATACTACTCTTTGCGCTTGGCTGGGGGATCTTAAAGGTCTGTCCACATATCAGGGCCGGGATTCTTCCGGACGACAGAAGACGCCTGGCCACGACAGGCTGGTGCCACACTGTTCAGAACCACAGTCGGACCATGAACGAAATTTGTAGGACAGTCTGCATTGAAGTGTCGCGTGTTGTTCAAATTTTTTCGTTTTCAAATTTTAGCAGTAGCTGCTTAAGAATCTTAGCATTAGCACTAAAAGACGATGATGAACGTACAAGAGCTAAGATCTAGGATATTGTAAAAATACTGGGTTCATAGTGCTTAGAAAAGGAGGCATGGGGAAGGGGAATTTTAAATTTTGTTCCCTCATTTGATGGGTGACGAAACTAAACTGTACGAGTATTTTAGAATGGCACGGTCAATATTCCATACTAAAGTCCTGTTACCTGGAAAATCAAACGAATAGCACATACATTTAGAGGNCCCATACTAAAGTCCTGTTACCTGGAAAATCAAACGAATAGCACATACATTTAGAGGGTTGGCATTTCACCAAAAAAGTGTCTAGCAGTTAGTTTGAGGTAAACTATTCCCTTGACTACAGATCTTTCGTGTTGTAATATGTGTTAACCTGAATCATTGTCAAACCGTTTAAGCCCATTGTGAAGGGNTTGACTACAGATCTTTCGTGTTGTAATATGTGTTAACCTGAATCATTGTCAAACCGTTTAAGCCCATTGTGAAGGGTCACATTAGAAACTTTACAATTATAACCATGTAGTATATTACATACTATGTCTTGGAATTCTATCATTTCGAGCTTCAAATTTTGACATGAAAAAAAAAACAATTAGGATAAATTGATTTTCACTGCCAACTATTAATATCGCGCACATAATTATTTGGGCAATAATTTTAATGAAGGTTTTTTTTTATATAATAAAGACAACACAGTAAAACGCAACGCTTTTGAAAACACGACAAACATCCTTTCACACAACTATGTGAACATAAAATTTGGAAATCTTGCTACTGGCGACATAATGTCCCGTGATAACTCTGGGTGCAATGATAGTCTCAACAATGTAGCATCCTGCCACTCCGAAATTTCTTGAAGCACTGATCAGGTTCAAGACTGGGTCCGGGAAACGGGCACCCTGGCAATTCTGACGTGCCGTAACGTGTGAACATGCGCATGTGTTGTGCAGTAAGTTCAAGGCGCAATCATGGGCCCTGGTACTGTTAGCGCCACCACTGCTAGCGGGTGAATTAACGTGCAGTAGGATGCGTCCGGCGAGCGGAGAGGTAGCTGCGCGCGCAGCCAACCCTAGTCTGATGCCTTGCTGAAAACATTAGCCTCCGTATAATCAATTGCACGTTTGCCGATGCGCGCCGAATAACACAGCCGGGCCGTTACTAATGCCAGCTGGGCCGTGCCGACAACCCCAGCACAGGCATGCAGAGCGCGGCGAGGCGCCAGCACTTGTGCCGCTTACAGTATGTGGGGCCAGACAAACTTGTGTAAGCCGTTCACGTTAAAGTAAGCGCTTCTGAAACAAACCTGGGGGGGNGCTTTAGCGAGCGGCCGCTAAAACATTCGCAGGTCCGCGTGCGCGAGCAACAAGGACACGCATGCCGATTACGTGCCGGACACCTCAGTCACCAGCGCTACCACGCCCAACAACACGAGCCGGCGCCAGTCGCAGATAATGTAGTGGAGAGGGGAGGGGAGGGGAGGGGCTAGACCTTGACACTTTTCCAGATCAAACATCCGTTGTAATTCCTGTTCACTTGTACATATGCCACCGCCCGACGTTAAAGAAATTCCAACTAATAGTCAAGGATTGAGGCTTTCGGCCCGTTCAATTTCCTTTCAACCTCATACAGCCACTTTCCCCCAGGTATTTTACCTACTACTGGTTATTCTTGTGTCTGGCAAACTATATATGGTTTTATTGCTTCGATAACATGCTACACACTAAAAACAATACAGCCAGTCTATTACACGTGTTGTCAGTGAATGAGCGCAGTTTTTAATTAATTTGTAGGGTTTGCCTACGTCCATCTTACAAAACCGCTGATTGTCGGCTCCATCTCTGCCACACTTTTAAGTGCAGACAGCACACTGTTATCATGGGATCAGGCCTTAGCTGAACGGCCTGCCTGATCACACCTTCAAACATCGAAATAGGGCACGAGAGTGATTGCAACAACACCTTGCGAGAGACAGTTTCAGAAATTCCCTCCACCGGCCAGTAAACGAGGCCGAAAATATGAAACAACGCGCCCGATGTAGGCCAGCGCAACACCGGGAGCGGTGTCTTTTGTCGTCGACCCGACCAGAGAGAAGATCACTGAAGATGGGTGTGTCCGGCCGTCGTTAACCGCCTCCTATAATTAGCCTTCGGCATCATGAACAAGGTGGGGACTTTCCAATTAGATTGTAATAGTAATGGCGTGAGGTAATAACATTTAATACAATTAATTCACATCTTGGTATACCCGATCAACAGTCACGTAAATAGTTATTGTATAATCCTTATGTTCAATAAACCTCATCTAATACTATCGTGCTCTATCTAATCACGACTCATTATTTAACTACGCCCTTAAGACACTTTCACGTGTGAATGGCATAAAAGATCATTCGTAACAACACGCACAAACTTACTCCTGCTAAGTCACGAAGCCTGCATTGCAGCGAAATTCGAAAATTCAAACGCTTATTTATTGGGGATTCTTTACTAAGTTATGGAAAAGGGCTTCGCAGTTTAATTTTCACGTACTTTATGCTGTTGAACTAGCATATAAAAAAAATTGCTTTGCTTCTACCGATCTGCTTCATTTATAATTAATAACTTACAAATTCATAATAAAACGTAGTGGTGGGTGCACGATACATTTAAAAAAAATGTTTTACGGGATTAATTTTTTGTTGCTTTTCAGGTTACGAATCACCCGGTATGTCCTTAGCACATATTTATCCTAAACCAAGACGTTGTACGTACATTTGTCGCACGAGTCAGACTATAATTAGCACTCCTGNTTAGCACATATTTATCCTAAACCAAGACGTTGTACGTACATTTGTCGCACGAGTCAGACTATAATTAGCACTCCTGCCATATGATAAGCCACACGATACCACGGCCCATTTGCAACAAAAACTATCTTGCGGCCCATTTCAAAAATGCTTATAATACCCGTGTATATAAAGTACAGAATAGGCAGAAAATGCCTTTTAAAATAAAATACAAGAGCAGTCTCCACAAACAATTGGGTTACTAAAAGTTATTAAAGCATCGATAAATAATTCTAAGAATAAAAAAACCAACCAGGAAAAACAACAGTATTGTCAAATAAATTTTTTCAATTTTAAAATATTACAATAACGAAAAGCCATACCGTTAGTCAAAAATTGAATCACAAAGGACACACATACAACATGGACAATACACGAATAAAAAATACTGCAAATAATATCAGGGAAAATACAATACAATTTAGTACAGATGAGACAGAAAACATAGTAGCTACACGGGAAAAAACCTGGGTCAGTGGGGTGGAGAGACGCAGCAGACAACCAAACAAGACTTCGCGACGTTTAGGGGCCTGGAACCTGCCCCCCCTACCACAGGCCAGACAGTGGATGTATAACACAAACACACTAGAATTTGTGTTTGAAGTGTTACACGAGTCCTATGTGAATTGATCACACGTTTAAGTCATGTACTGGATGTGTATTCTAGCCATAGAGCAAAAATAGTGCATCCTTTAAATCGTGGCACGTATCATGAATGGTCCCATACAATGATTTCAGTAGTGCAGTACGATATTTGGATAAAATGGCCGCAATAGAATAATTTACACATTTATCTCAAACAAACGTTGCTAGTTCTGAAAAGTCAGAATTTCCAAAAAAAAAAAAAAAAACTGACAATCGTACACATAACAATCCAAAATACATGTCGAGAAGTTAGCAATATCGCTAGTAAATACCACATAAAGTAAACAGAATCTTGCCAATATAACGAATGTGGTAATAAAATTATACGCAATACGCATATTTGCAGCCTCGAATTTTTTGCGAAATGCTTGATATTACCAATACGGAACCTTAAATGTTTCGCATGTGTGATTGGCCGTCGAAGGCTTTCCTTGCATAATAACTGTTTGGAAACTATGTTTGTGTAGGATATGCATAGTAAGCATTTTTTGAAGCCATCTCATTTGGAATAACAGTTCAATATAATTTTATTGTAGAATGAATAGGAATATACAAATAAGCAAGTGTATGTTGTGTGATTTACAATTGAACCTGAAAATGTAATGATCAATTTAAATGTGTGTGTGTGTGTTTGGCAGACGCCGGCGCCTTTCTCCTTGCAATCTGAAAACCAGCTGTGCGTGCGACGCCTTAGAGAATACGTACATGGGAAGGAAACTTACCCCAAATTCCATATTAGTTGCTTTTAATCATAAAAACGTAGGTAAAACACAGCACAAGAAAACAATAACCCTTCATAATTCAAAAGAAAATTCAGAAATGGCACACAAGGAACTTCATACCCTTTGTATGAATGCAACTAATAAAATGTGCCGACTACAGACAACACTGCATTAACGCAGCACATTTTTACTAGCAAAATTATTTATATTATATGGAAAATTACCTTTTAGTAAATGAACTGGAACCGAGTCAGGCAAATTAAGAATCTTACAACAATTTAACTATCACCTCTCTTTTGTGAGCCATATAAAATTTCAAATTGCGTGACAAAATAATTAGCAATGGAGTTTCTGGCTAAGGTTTATCAGAGTCTCACATGAATATGCAGGGAATTATTACACCTCGGCTAACGTGCATGATATATTTACAAGTTATCAGAGCTCCGAAATGTCCTTAGTAAGTGAAAACGAAAAAATTCAAAATAAAATTATTAGTAATAAGTTCCAGAAAATAATTAACTCCTGATACAAACTAGAAAATTAATTGATGAATTATGACAAAATAGTGACGTAAGTCTTTGGAAATAATCATTCTTCCGAAGTGGAGTTGGCAGTGTCGGTTGAATAAAAACCACTCAAAATCTGAAAATCTGGTGTTTCAAGACTCTTGCTTGCCCATGCACATTTACAGAACTTTGAATTTAACAGAAAAATTGCAGGATAAAAATTACGATTGAATACCTCCCATCATGTTTGGTTTGAGAGTCCCGGGGTTCACACAAAAAGCTAATGACCCGGAAAAAAATCTCAAAGTCATTTCCAGTTATCACAAACTTAGGTCAAAAATAGCAAAAGGTCATTTCTCTAAGATGCAAATAACTTACATTTGTATTAGGCTGCTGCAAAGAGAAAATAAAATTACATGGACTTCTATCGCCGAATATAACTGCACTCTGCAGCAATATTTAAATACATAAAAAAGTAAAATTATAAATAAATTTAAGAGAGGTTGTCCTGAGGATACAATTCTAACCAAAACTAAATGAAAAATTTACAAACAAGTGATAAAAATTAAAATATTAACTGAGTTCAGATATAATCAAACATATGGGAGGATACGGTCTCACTACACCTTGGCCAACTTTCGAGTCCAATGAAATACTGTATATACTGTTACAGGCTGCCGCTCTGAGCGCGCGAGGCACGGGTGATTTATTGACGCGCGCACGCGCTATCAGTGGCTTTCGGAGACGCAGCGACTTTTCAGAAAGGTATGTTTACAAAGCGTGCCTGTTATGCCTATCGGGGCGCATGTTTCCTTGAGACACCTGATGAATGCTCCGGATTACTGACCTCGTTGCACTCAGCGAGACTCGTGGTGCAGCGAACTTTCCAGGTAAAGGCCAGCAGAGCATAAATAGTGCGATGGGCCTCCGAACCGGGAGTTGTTGAATGGATGAGTTTCAACTACAAACGACTAGCGAGAGAAGTGGCCAGCGGTAAAGAAAAT
The DNA here is from genome assembly GCA_002778355.1 of Clitarchus hookeri. NCBI lineage: Eukaryota > Metazoa > Arthropoda > Insecta > Phasmatodea > Phasmatidae > Clitarchus > Clitarchus hookeri. The sequence goes on from NQII01003912.1 coordinate 22,477, forward strand.
CTGCGACTGCGAACATCAGATCGGGGAAGAGTACGACTGCAGGCTGGACTATTGGACTGGATGCGTGGGTGAAAAGACATTACAGACGATGGCAACAAATGGATTGAACGTGTGTTAATGGCGAATGCGAGTTAATTGACTATAACCAAATAGAGACACAAAAAATGTTAATTGGAGTTTAAATAGACATTAAATATTGCGCTCACTGAGAAATAAAAAGAGTAACAGTGGAGGCAGATAATCTAATGCTGTATATATAATAAATATGTGCATAAATTAAAAAATCAAATTTATTTCTTTTATTTTTATTAAGACCTCCATCCCTCGCGAACTTAGATACTCCCCCAGGCGTCCTTGTAACAAGACATTGTGTTTGTTACTTACATTGCAATATTTTAAAGAGTGATAGAAGGAAAACAAATGTGATAGGAAAAAACTAGAGCCTCAAAAGTGGTTACTTGACTGAACAGCCTGTAAGCGGGAGTAAGAAGACACCACGGGCGGGGAAAAGAAGAGCTAGCCAGTCGTCACGGACGACGGGAAGTGGGTCGACGTCAAACTCACACACGCAAGGGCTTCCCTTTCTTTCCGCATGCCAGCGCCAAGGTCACGCACGTCGCAGGGGGCCGGACATCCACCTAGGGTTGCCAGACCAACCATAAGCTTATTTTCTGGTGATACACTTGGCATATAGCATTTAAGTGATTCTTTTTTTTTCAATTGAAAGGGCGAAAAACAAAAAAACAAATAAAACAAGAAAAATTTCCCTTGTTAGTGGCTTTGAATTCACACATCCAAGGCGATCATGCATCATTCTCGTGTACTTTGTACTGTACCTTCCTGCTGTAACCAGCGTCTGTCGGAGTATAAATATTTGCGTGAACGTGATGTCAAATATGCAACATGGTTCCGCGAAAGTGAAATTTATTACTGGGAAACTATTACATTTACAGAAAAGCTACGATAATTATGTGATATGATAATATATATGTGAAATGATGGTGCACTGTACACAAGATATGTTGCCTAACTACAATATTTCTTGGAAACTGCCTACTTCTGGGGCCTTTTGGTGTTGTGATGTTGGCGACTTAGTAGTAATAGTGGTAACAGTAGTATGATTATTCGCGGTTTCTTAACACCTTTTTAATCAAACTTTCGAAAATCACTCCATATGGCGTGTTTGGTTATTTCCTAAACATGTCATGCACCACAGGCGGTTTATACTTCTGTTAACGTAAAAGTAAACTTTTACTTGTATTTTACCTATAAATGATATAATTTCAATTATAATTAATATTAATAAAACAGTAAGAAAATATGTGTGTTGGTAATGCCTAGTAAGACATACGCAATCGAATCACATTATGACCACCTGCTAGTATCCAGAGTAACCGCCCTTCGCAGCACGGACAGCAGCTAGACGAGCTGGCAGTGACTCAGTCAGGTGCTGATGTGTCTCCACGGGTATCTGGAGCCATGCTGTCTGCAGTGCGTCCCACAACTGCTNACGAGCTGGCAGTGACTCAGTCAGGTGCTGATGTGTCTCCACGGGTATCTGGAGCCATGCTGTCTGCAGTGCGTCCTACTACTGTTNCTGCAGGGTGCGTGGCGGAGGAGACACTGCGAACACGACGTTCGAGGTAATCCCACATGTTCAATTGGATTGTAATCGCTGCTGTTTGGAGGCCACGGAAAAACCTTAAAGTCTTGATCGTGCTCTTCCAGCTATGTAGGAACACTAGCCGTGTAGCAAGGCGCATTATCGAGCTGGAAGATCCCATCCTCCCGTGGAAGGACAATCATCATGTACGGGTGGACGTGATCGCCGAGGATGGATTCATTACCAAATCGATCAAGAATGCGTTCCACAAGGATGATGGGACCTAGATAATAACACGAGAACATTCCCCGGACCATGACACTGCCCCCATCGCCTTGTGTTCGCCCAGCAATGGATGCAGGGTGTCGGTTCTCCGACGTTTCTCGCTGGACACGCTGACGTCCATCCGTTCTATGCAGCTGAAACCGTGAATCGTCGGAGAAAACTACCCGTCGCCAATCAGCAGCGGTTCAGAGCAAATTCCAGTCGTTTTCGTCAATGCACCTATGTTAGCATGGGTGCAGTCACCCTCCGTCTACTCCGGAGCCCCATTCGCAGAAGGGTTCGCTGAACTGTTGCGGTAGACACGTGTCTGGTTTATTTGGACGATGAGCTGTTCCACTGTAGTCTGTCAGATGGCCTTCACGCACCGTCGACGTTCACCTCTGGCACCAATGACGCGTGGCGCTCCGCAGTTTCAATGACGGTTATTCCCAATGGTGCCATTCGTCCACTCACGATACACCTTTACCACAAAGGCACGTGAACAGTTCACAAACATAGCTGTTTCCGAAATGCTGCCCCCCTTGGTCCGAAAGCCTTTGATCATTCTTTTTTGGAACTCTGTTAAATCGCTTCCCTTACCCATGAAAGCAGGAAGCGCAATGTGTACAGCCGCCGCTCATCATCACTAGAACAAGTTCCTCAGTGCGGTGGTAGTAAAAGCCCCTCGAGGGGGGGGGGNGAGAAGCAGGTTACGTTATAGACTGGACTGGACGAGAATTTATTAGACGCCCGGCCATTCTTTTATTGTATCAATGTGTACAGCCAGACTGTCAGTTGCGTTATATATATATATATATATATATATATATATATCGTTATATATATATATATATATATACAGTGGCTCACATTAATATTCGGCCACCGATGATTATCTCAGTTTCATGGTCTTATGTTACATTAGAAATGAAGATAAACATAAAACATATTGCAAAATCATTCTGGTGTGCTTTAAATGAAATGTAACAGTAGCCAGCAACTGAAATAAGCAGTGCAAGTTAATGAAACTCGGCCAGTTGTGGTGGACGCGTGGCACAGGCACGATGCACATTGCGTTCGTACCTCGTGTCATTCCCTGCACGCCCTCTGCTGGCTGTGTCAGTCAGGCAAATAAATGGGACGTAGGGGCAAGAATACAACGTATGAACAGCGGCAGCTGGTAATTTTTCATCATACAAAGAAGAAATCTTAACGAGAAATTGCGGAGCACTTGAATCTGCCGAGGTCCACTGCCGTAGACATCATAAGAAGGTTTCAGAAGGAAGACAGAATAGATTCGGTTCCTCAAAAAGGACAGCCAAAGAAACTAAGTGAGAGAAAAATGTCTAGTAATCAGGAAAATAAAGAAAAATCCGAAAATTAGTGCTTGCAAACTTACTACGGAGGTACTCGATGAATGTGGAAAGAACGTCCATCCAGAAACCATATGAAGAGTCATCAGAAGAGTAGGATATAATGGCAGAGTACCTAGCTGATAAGACAAAATTGAATGTGTTTGGTTCAGATGGCAGGGCAACAGTATGGCGCTAGCCAAACGAAGAGCTAAAACCTGGGAACATACAACCTACTGTGAAACACAGTGGAGGTAGTATTATGATCTGGGGCTGTATATTTTCAGCAGGTGTTGGAGAGGTTGTACATGTCGATTTAACAATGAAAAAGGGAGACTATCCCAACATCCTTAAAGCAAACATATGCAAGAGTGCTGATAATCTGGGCATTAGGAACAAGTTTAAGTTCTACAAAGATAATGACCCAAAACACAAGTCGTACATTGTCAAGAACTGGATTTTGTATAACTGTCCCAAAGTCATTAACACACCTCAATCACCCGACCTGAATCTCATAGAAAATTTGCGGGATGATCTCAAAAGAAGACTGAGGACTACTACAATTAGGTCCACAAAAGAATTAGAGAAAAAGGTTCAAGGAATAATGGAGTAAGATTGGCTCCGAATGTACCAGGAAGATAATTGCTAATATGCCACAACGCTTGCGAGAAGAAATTAAACAGAATGGCATGCTACCAGGTAATAAAATATTGTTTGTTTAGTTTGCAAAGAGGATTATGTTTTTTGTTTGAATGATGATGGCCGAATATTAAAGTCGCGTACTTATGCCGCATGAGATGACAAAATAATTTTGTTTGTTAAGTAGCATTGCTCATTTCCGTTATTGTCTACCGATAAATTTCATTTAAAGTTCACAAGAATGATTGTGCAATATTATTTATGTTCATATTTTTTCTAACGTAACATAAGGCCATGAAACGGTGATAATCATAGGTGGTCGAATATTAATGTGAGCCACTATATGTATATATATAAAATTATACACACACACACATACACACACCCGCTTAACCAGCCCACGTCACGGACCATACGTCATGGGCTACGCTCTGCAGATGGCACTTCTAGCAGGGGGTCATAATAATGTGGTTCGACTGTGTAGTTCTTATGCACCGAGTGCACACAAATGCGGTGCGTTGTCCCTTTGGTGTAATTTTCTAGATTCGGCTGAGCTTTGTTCGCATAAGGCGGAAGAATATCGTGGAAGTAGAACTTTAGCAGAGCTTCAGAAAAGTTGGAAGTAACCGTAAATGGACTATAGTAGAATAATAATAGTCTGGCAAACCTGGAGTGCGACACTAAGTCTGTAAGGTGTAGTACCGTGTCAACTTGTGTCGAAGTAATTTTATTTTAAAATGAATAGTTCGCAACATCTACTGGGTAAAAGGTATTTCCGATTCTTATAAGCATCTTCAATTTTATAATAGGTATATTTACTTGTATATTACACCAATGCCATTTAGGTTTGTTTGATTGATGCAAAATGAAGTTTCAGTACAGCGAGCATAAAGACTTGCTGGGCCCTCCCTCCCCAAAACCGCTACCCAATTAGGGGTAGTATTTTCGCTTTTGACCAGCGGGAACGACCTGTAACTGCGGAAGGTAACGGCCAGTTTGGAGTAGTAGATTCTGTGCGTAAACATTTTATATTTGTACCGGTGTGTATGAGAAAATATTGCGTTATGTAATCCCATTATTAAACTGGCAATTGACGCAAGTATACTGATAAATACTGTGAAACTCGGGCGCCGATATTAGAAAAACCGAAGTGAACTCAGTCCCGGACTTCCCCCAGAATTAATTCCGTTTCTTAACAGCACGCATGTCGTTTAGATGATTTGCGGATACCCTAGTTGCCCATACACGCCGAAAAAATCAAACAGCACGGCAGTGTCCGCTACATTCCCGGCATGAGAAAGCTCTGCCGAAGAATTGCCGCCTGTCGAATCCTTGTATGGAACCGGGAAACCCCCACAGGTGGTGGGACAAGTATGCTAGGAAGACATTTACTGGAATACTTACTCCCACTTAACGAGTTATGGGAACTTCAGTTGCTGGTCTCCTGACAGTACGGCCTTCCGGCGGCATGAGAGATCGGCGTATTTAAATAGTTTTTACGCTTCTCGTCTATATTAGCACTGTTTTCAGTGGCGCAATAAGTACGGCGTGAAGTGGGAGAGTCTGGGTATACATAGTTCCACCCTAAATTTAGGCAAGTGAGCTATAATGAGTGTAAATGAGCACCCAACTGGTTTTGCTCACCGAGATGCGTTGATAAATTCGAACTATAATGAAGTGTTATAACGTATTTCTAATACTTGCATACATCGTCGCTCCTGGGTTATAGCCATTTCTACATATTTTTATGCAGCGTGTAATTTATGTTTTGATCGCACCAAAACGACATTTGTAAAAGAAGCTCCTGAGCGGGTCGCATAAAGTCGTGCCCCTTCCTAAGTTAGAGGGCCGCGGTGGCTGAGCGGTTAGACTGCACGCCTGCTCGGCCGGGTCACTCCCGGATTATCACAAGTGAGAATCGTGCCGAAAGATTTCCCTGGTCGGCGGGTTTTCTCGGGGATATCCCGTTTCCCCCGTCCTTGTATTCCGGCGCCGCTCCATTATCACCTCATTTCACCCTAATCGGCTCTCAAGACCCAGTTGTTAAGGGCAGCCCAAATCTCTCAACTCAACTAATACAATTATATTTACTCGGCGAAGTTGGTAAGTCCCCTTCCCTCCCCGAGCCAGACGGTTACGATACACGACGGCTGCAGTTGTTGGCGGCCCTGCTGCTCAGCAGACTGGTGCGGAGTGTGCAGTCGCATTCCTGCAGCGCCGTCACGCCTCTCGCCCCCGGAATGCGCATGCGGCGCAACTTCGCAACCTGCAGGTTTCTCTCCTCGGTCGTCCGTCTCTGGGCAAGTAGTTCTGATTTGGCATTGATGTCTGTGCCGAATATAATGATCTTTTCCTTTGCTTTTTTTTTTACTATCGTGTCCCACTGAGAGAGATGCAGTTCCAATGGGTCTTGGGGTTGAAACTAAGACAGTACAATCGTCTGACTCCCTCCTCCCATTTCCACCTTAATACACGCATGATGCGTGTTTGAAAGAGCCTCAGAGACAAGTGGCCGACAAGTTACAAGTTGTTAAGCAAGGCCAACAAGCCCTGCGAACACTTTTGTCGAACCAGCCTCGAATGGCGCACGCCATAGGATTTGCGACGGTGAAACCATACTTACCATGCATGTATTAATGAATAGAACTGTACGCATATATATATATATATATATATATATATATATATAATGGCACTATAAGAAAATCTCATTCAAAGTGATGAGTTTGTTTTAGAATCTTAGTGCTATTTATTTACAACAAAAGTTTAGCAGGACTTCTTTCTTTGTATTTGCCATTTCTATTCAACTCTTAAGAATTGATTTACAAAAATTAAACATCTAAAAGAGTTACTTTCGATTTTTTTTATATCCGTTTTGAAGAAAACTTTTTACGGATATTTTTCCACTTCGTTCCATGACCATTCACGCCATACCTCGACAATGGCAACTCCAAACAAAAAAGAGTTAAGAATATTTTATAATAACCTGTTACTACATAAAACGCATCAGCCAATTCCCGAAGGTAAACTAGACCCACACTAAGCNTGCCATTTCTATTCAACTCTTAAGAATTGATTTACAAAAATTAAACATCTAAAAGAGTTACTTTCGATTTTTTTTTATATCCGTTTTGAAGAAAACTTTTTACGGATATTTTTCCACTTCGTTCCATGACCATTCACGCCATACCTCGACAATGGCAACTCCAAACAAAAAAGAGTTAGGAATATTTTATAATAACCTGTTACTACATAAAACGCATCAGCCAATTCCCGAAGGTAAACTAGACCCACACTAAGCNGAATATTTTATAATAACCTGTTACTACATAAAACGCATCAGCCAATTCCCGAAGGTAAACTAGACCCACACTAAGCAGAAAACCATCCGACGCAACAAAAACACTGCGAGTCAAACTTCACTTGCACCATGAGCTGGTCATGAAACGTAATATAGTAAAACCGGTTTTCATGATTGTAAGAAAAGAAAAAAGAGCAAATCTTGAGTTACCATATCAAGTTTCGTGCTGCAACTTCCCAACATGCCTCACTACACTATGCCTGGCAGGTTAATTACATTGTGACTCACCGATATTACTACACAACGTCGCACCAGAACTACAGAATTACTATTGTTACATGGGATGCCTGTGAGGCGTATCTGAGTTCGTGAGGGATGGAGATCTTAATAAAAGTAAAAGAAATATATTTGAATTATAATTTATTCCCACAGCTATTATTTACAGCAGTAAATTATCTGACTCCACTATTACTCTTTCTATTAAACAGCGAGCGCAATATTTGATGTCTGTTTCAACTCTAATTACGTCCTTCTTAATGTCTGTTTGGTTACAGTCCAACTCTTACCCATAATGAACACGTGTTCAGTCTATCTTTTGATATAATTTGTAATGTCTTTCACTCGCGCATCTAGTCCAATAGTTCAGCCTGCCAGCCGCACTCTTCGCTGCTTGATACTCGCAGTCGCTTGTATCGCCGCTTGTGTTCTATCGCTCGGAACTCAGCCACTCATCCATTCAACAAAAACTACAACTCCCCGGCTCGGAGGCTCGTCACGCTTTTATATCGGTCGCCCTGGCCATCTGGAACAAAGTACATTGTGTGTAATAGCATTGTTCAGATCTCGTATACAGCGTATTCGGTAGCACTGAATAAAAGATTAACGAAGACGAGGCGTTCTTCAATTCAATCTGGAGAGAGTTACGATTTTATAAATAAAAGTAGCACAGTTAACACAAGATTAACATAACGACCCCCGTGTTAAAGCGCCTATCTATCTAGTAAAAAAATTCAACGTTACGTCGAGCCGTAAGAAAGCCTTGCGACAGCCGTGGAAAACAGCACAAACAAGCAGCTTCGCGCGTGTTCTGTATCCCCGATATTTTAACAAGTGACTATAGGGTTTTGATACAGCAGTCTGTTCATAAAAGATGCTGCATTGTTGTAGTCACCGTTTAAAACACTTTTACAGAAGAATAAGTACCTTAAACAGACGACTGCTTACGGCTATTTTTGGCGACGTTAACCCATTTAAACGACCAAATCTATGTTTCGGTGCCGAAATTTATAAACTGGCAACAAAATACCGACTTTCATTTCTGTTGTGGGGAAAAATATTTACTTTGAAGTGTTCCACAGTTTTTTTTTTTTTTTTTTTTTTTTTATGTGAGGCACAACTGCTTAACAATGAGACCCAAGACAACTAGGGAGGCGGCCTCATTGTGAATCAGCGCAACTGGAGTGTAGCGTATAAAGTCTCAAAATAAACTAAGACGATTAATATCTTAATCATGACGCAACTTAACTACACATAAATAACTACGAATTTGTTTTCTTCGTTTCTATATTTCCCATTTGAGTCCGAAGTTTAAGTTTGGTATCTACACCACATGGTTATGTACAGAAATGTTCAGAACAGAATGCACAGTCACAACAATGAGAATATCTGGACGAAAATTTTACACAATGCACAACATTGCAGCTGCGACATACAATCAAACTCCGCGCGATGAACTCAGGTCCAAAATAATTTCTTGCTCATACTTATCCTCGCTGCAAGAATCATTCGAAGAATACAACACTGTTTTTGTGCTCAAGATCAGGACCGTGGAGATGGGAGGGGCTTCGGGATCAACCCCTAATATGAAGTTGCAAGAATAAAAACTAAACTAAACAGGTTTTTGACAATTTTGCTTACGCTTACGTACGATAAGCATTTTTAAAACAGAAAGCAAAATAAACCAAGCATATTTTTACCTAAAACTTTTAATTAAACGTTAGAACATGTAACTACTTTCCCTCCATCGTTACCAACTTTACAGTGCGCATGCCACCTAGTGTACCCGTCAAGATGTACGAAGGTGGGTGCAGTGGGGTTTTTCATAGGCTGATTTTTAAAGTGCTTAAATAGCCTTGAACAGCCTAACTTTATTCTTGCGGCCGGCGGGCCAGCCTTCGGCAACACACAAAAACAAGACTGCCACCTCCGGTGACGTGCTATTTCGCAACTGTGTTTGGTAATGTCTTGAATGCCGGCCGCCCGAGCAAACTTGCGCGTACAAAAAAAACTGTAATTGTGGTCGAATGATCATAGATGACACGGCGGAAAACTAATATAGCGGCCCTGGCCTCAGGCGACAGGTTGAAGAAGGCACGAGGCGACCACGGAGGCCAAGAACGCACGCCTCTATTGTTTTGTTTGTCGCACATTCAGAGGACGCGGCTGCGAAGAAAATACATTTCCGCAGGCTATATTTAGCGCGTGATGCCGTCGTGATGGCCAGAAGCTCTGCAGTCTGGCCGCGTGATGTGGCGACGGAGAACTACAGTGGTATGAGAGCGATTGACAGAGCTTACACAAAATAACCTCTGGCAGTAAGCAGAAGGCTCCCAAAATTCAACTGACAATAGCGATGTTAACTGCTTAAAAGTTCAAAGGAAACGCATCTTAGTGCCCTGTATTCGATCAAAATGGAAACAGTAGTTTACAATATTAATTAATTTATAAATTTGTAGTGAATCATTTGAAATAATTTAGAAATTATGTTCATTTAAATGCACACTTCGCGGTGACGGATTCAACTTCGAGACTACCAAAGCATCTCCACTGCGGTATATAGCCGCAGCTCCATCGTGTTAAGACTAGGTTTGGGCCAATGGATTTGAAAAATTTCCACTACATATTTCTTATTGTTTCAGTTTTTTTACTGTGCAAACCTCTCGACAGAGGCAACTACTCTGACCACGAACAGGCAGAAACTACACTAGTAGCCAAAGGTGTCGCAATACAAAATTGTGCAGTACATTTTAAAGTCAAGTAACAGTGCCCCTCAGCAACCGCCACTGCCAACATCTGTTGGCAACACAAAGCGCAAGTCATCCGCTACTGTTCTCTAGCGCATCCGCAAACACTGCGAGAAGCTGTCAGTTGCACAAGACGAGTGTTGCAATGGTAATATTTTAAGGACCAAACACTTACCGAGGACTACTACTGATCAGTCACGCCAGCAGGTGCAAGTAACAGCCGAAACGCGTACGGGCTGGTATCCTTTGCGGCAGCAGTGGTGGAAACCTTTTGAAACTACTTTGACGTTGCATGTAGAAGCTCACACAGTGCTGTTTTCTCACAAAAAAATAATTTCAGGGGTTATTGGGCAAGGAGTAACTAAAGTAACTGCTGAAAGCAAAACAAGGTGATTTACATTCCGCTACCTTACAACTTGTTTCCGGCAAGTCGGTGATATAGAAGTATGTATTTACGGGTATAAAAAACATCCCTTAACTTTGCGCATTGAAGGTATTTCAGAAACATCTTGCAGCATTTANTATGTATTTACGGGTATAAAAAACATCCCTTAACTTTGCGCATTGAAGGTATTTCAGAAACATCTTGCAGCATTTCTACTGATTCGTTTCACTGGCTAATTACTGTATTTGTAAACAAAATGTCTCCTTTTGAAAAACTGGAGTTATATATATTTTATATCTGTGTGTACTAATTCTTTGACGTGTGCGCGCGTTTCGTGTGACAGTACAAAAATCTCCGTCCAGGAACTCTACAGCGCGCAATTAGGTCTGCACTGACCACCTCGCATACGTAGCAGATGGCTCTACGGTGGCGCTCCTAATGCACGACGGGGGGAAATGGAAGTACACACACGATATACGGCACGGTACCTTCGGGTAGAGCTGGATTAATCTTGAGTGCGATGAGGAAGAACATTTCCACCGAAACAACATTTACACACTTGTATCAAAGAGACTCGTTAGATTTAGAATTGCTGATCTTTCAGGGCAGAGAAAATTAAAACCTTGTTATTGATTGGTGTAATTCGAGGAAAGTATCGACTGATATACGTGATCATGTGATAAGTAAACTTAACATTTGGTTTCATTAGTACACACCCCGAAAGAAGTTTAACGCCACTTGTAATTGGTCGCACATGAAGGATGTTCGCTGGGACAGTAGCCATGGGCACATTACAAAAAGACATTCGTCCGGTCTGACATTGCATTCTGAACCGACATTGCGTATTTTAATATCGTACTTTTGAGCCTTAAGGAACCTAGTTAGGTGAGAAATCCCGGTGATGCACAACTTTTCTGAGGCGTAGGAGAGGTGTAGATAAGGCCCATATTTGGACAAGAAGCCGACGCCACAGCGATGTTGCCGTGTGGAGGTGGTTGATCCCGGCGTGACTCAGAGCCGGAACTGGATGTCGCCAGCCCACGGCACATCCCAAGGCTGGCCAGTGGGTCACAGCGAGCCTTCTACAGCAGTGGTTCCCAACCGGTGGTCCATGGACCACAGGTGGTCCGTGAGAGCCGCGGGAGAGTCCGGCAGCACATATAAAAAAGTTGCCATTAAATGGGGCTTTTAAAAGCGATATGCGTTGAACGAGATGAGGTGAAGATATCCGTGCTGATGATTATCAGTTGTTGAATTGAAATATCTTTAAAATAATTATTATTAGAATAGGATACAAAATACTTTTCATAACTTATGTTTAAATGTAGCAAATGAACTCTCACCAACATTAAACACCAGAAAGGGACCGCGCTCTATCTGAGCTCTATCACGTGAACACTTCGTGGTTAGGTCTGCGCGTAGTCACGTGCTCACAGACTGTCAGTGCTGGGTGCAGAGACGGCAGTCGGCAACTCAGTTGCTCAGTCGTTAGCAGCGAGTCTTGCAGAGCAGTGCGATTCCTTTTGCTGTGTTTACTGATATTGCGCGATATTATTGTGCGTGTTTGTTTGTACTTTTTCTATCGAAAATGGCTCCAAAGCGGAAATATGCCAGTGATTATATCAAGTTCGGATTTACGGCAATTGAGGTAAATAAGGAGATTAGACCCCAGTGCGTGATTTGTGCTGCTGTCCTCAGCGATGAACTCTTAAAACCTGTAAAACTAGAAGGTCATTTAAAGACAATTCATTCTAACTTAAGTGACCGGCCACCTGAATTCTTCGATGGAAAATTAGAAAACTCAAAGAAAATGAAATAAGGGGAAACCGGTACAGCATATGAATCGTCTGAAAAAGCCGTCTCAGCTTCATTTGAAGTTTAAGGCAAATAAACCCCATACTATTGGCGAAACCCTAGTGAAGCCATGTTTGATGAAAGCAGTCGAGCAGGTTTTAGAGGTTGAAGTTTAAGAAAATTCAAGGTATTCCCCTATCCAACAATACAGTGAAGGCACGGATCGATACAATTGTCCAATAACATCGAGGAGCAGCTGGTTTGTGAAATTAAAAAGTCTCCATATGTCAGTTTGCAGTGTGATGAAAGTACCGACGTTGCTCAATGCAGTCAGTTGCTAGTTTTTCTTCGGTATTTAGGAGAAAACAACACAATAGAGGAAGAATTTTTAATATCCCAAGAGTTGGAAACATCGAAAGGAAAAGATGTCATGAAAATAATTTGTAATTACTTTGAGAGGCATGGCACTGAGTGGAAGAGGCTGACTGAATTTCGTACCGACGGAGACCCTGCTATGCTGGGATCACGTCCAGGCTTAGCAACGTTGGTGAAAGAGAAGAACCCCGCCACAGTGACGAGGCACTGCATAATACACCGTCAAGCATTAGCATCAAAAACATTGCCCGAAGACTTGTCGAATGCAATGAAATTGGCCATAAAGATGGTGAACGCTGTTAAAGGTAGTGCGTTATACACACGTATTTTCAAAAAGTTATGTGCAGCATTAGACTCTGAGCACGAGAGACTAGCATATCTAGTAGATATTTTTGGACATTTGAATCAGCTGAAACGAAACGTTTGAAGGTGTTGGTAATATATTTGTATTAGAGGACAAACTTCGTGCGTTCTTGTGTAAAATTGATCTCTGGGCAGGCAAAGTTTAAGAGAGAATCTTCCAATCTTTCCCGACTTTGAAANCGTATTTTCAAAAAGTTATGTGCAGCATTAGACTCTGAGCACGAGAGACTAGCATATCTAGTAGATATTTTTGGATATTAGAATCAGCTGAAACGAAACGTTTGAAGGTGTTGGTAATATATTTGTATTAGAGGACAAACTTCATGCGTTCTTGTGTAAAATTGATCTCTGGGCAGGCAAAGTTTAAGAGAGAATCTTCCAATCTTTCCCGACTTTGAAAACCCTTGCTGACGACGGGGACTACGCCGCTGTTACAGACAAGGTACAACATAACGTACTCCGTCATTTAGGCACTCTCAAGGGTGACTTTACTAGTTATTTCCAAGAATATGGTAGCAGTGAGAATCCAGCTATAAAACAATGATTCGAAATCCTTTCAATGTCAAGCCTAAGGATCTCCCTGATAATATTCAAGAGGAGGTTATTGAACTTCAAAATGATAGTAACTTCAAGGACTCGTTTGAATCTGGTGTAAACCTAGAACAGTTGTGGTGTAAAAAACCCATATATTACCCAAATATTCGGCAAGCAGCTTTGCGGTATCTCACGGTTGTTTTCGACAACATTTTTGAGTGAGCAGGGATTCTCGACTTTATTGTTGGTTAAAAACAAACAAAGAAATCGGCTAGGTACAAGCAGTGATTTGAGAGTAGCTCTAAGCAAGAGTTGAGAATTCCTAAGTTTGTCAAACAAATTCGTGCACTAAAGTCACACAGAAAAAACCTTGAGGTAAAAACTTTTTTCAACGTCCTTTTCAAACAAATACATTTGTAATTGAGACTTTTTATATTACGATTATGTAGTACGCTGTACGTTATAAAATGTAATTTTCATTTATTAAATAATTTGTTATTAAGTTGTACTATATGCTAATTAATAGTCATAATAAATAAAGTGTTTTAAAAAACTATTTTACTTGATCACCTTTGAATTTGGCTACAACTGATAGAGGGTATGGCATGGGGGGTCCGTACTGATTCAATCTCAGGCTGAGTGGTCCGCAGACTTCTACCTGTTGGGAACCACTTTTCTACAGGAACGAGTCGGGCCGGTCGCCGCACTGTGCAGCCACCACCGTTCCTCTACCTACCAGACACCGCTCACACTCCAGTTGCGCCGATTCACAATGAGGCCGCCTCCCTAGTTGTCCTGGGTCTCCAGTTGTGCCCAATATAATTTTTAAAAAAAACTATGGAATATTTCAACGTAAATATTTTTCCCCACAACACAAATTAAAGTCGGTATTTTGTTGCCAGTTTATAAATTTTGGCACTGAAACACAGATGTGGTCGTTTAAATGGGTTAACGTCGCCAAAAATAGCCGTAAGCAGTCTTCTGTTTAAGGTATTTATTCTTCTGTAAAAGTGTTTTAAACTGTGACTACAACAATGCTGCATCTTTTCTGAACAGACTGCTGTATCAAAACTCTGTAGTCACTTGTTAAAATATTGGGGATACAGAACACGCGCGAAGCTGCTTGTTTGTGCTGTTTTCCACGGCTGTCGCAAGGCTTTCTTACGGCTCGACGTAACGTTGAATTTTTTTACTAGATAGATAGGCGCTTTAACACGGGGGTCGTTATGTTAATCTTGTGTTAACTGTGCTACTTTTATTTNAGGTCGTTATGTTAATCTCGTGTTAACTGTGTTACTTTTATTTATAAAATCTTAACTCTCTCCATATTGAAGTGAAGTCTTCGTAAATCTTCAATTCAGCGCTACCAAATACGCTGTATATGAGATATGAAAAAAGCTATTTTACATAATGTACATTTGCTTTTCTAATTGTTAATTTGTTTATCATTCAAATATACGCAAACTAAAGTAAAACTTCAACGCATGTTGCAATCATGGTATATGTCCAGTCCAGACGGAAGTTGGTGGGAATACAAATGAATACAGTAGAGAATTGTCCATTGAATTCGATTGGCTGAAACTATGTTATAAGCTATTCATATTAAAGTGAGCACTTTTTAAGACTCTCCCAGCAGTCATAATAACCAAAAAATTATATTTTAATGTTGCCTCAGACAACTTTGGGAGCTCTAAAATGTATACACAGTGTTTATTAGTCACGTGGCAATTTTTATATTAACAACTGTCAAAAGGATACAAATAATCTGAAAGAAACTTTTAAGCACAGCCTTTAAAAAGTGTTCACTTTACCGTGAATAGCCTATACCTATACATTGTGTTGAAGTTGTAAATTTCTCGCATGGAAGGTTTCATTTTCACGTCGGTCTTAATTCAAGGTGTGGTCTACATCTGAACATGACTACGCAAAGTTAACGCAAAGAGTTCTACGTTCACGTAAATGTGAATCGGCATGCATAGTCTATTCCGTTTCTTNGACTACGCAAAGTTAACGCAAAGAGTTCTACGTTCACGTAAATGTGAATCGGCATGCATAGTCTATTCCGTTTCTTCGTACTTTTTGAATCAAACCTTTGGAAAAACAATCCATCTATGACGTATCAGGTTTTATACTTAAATATGCCACGTATCACAAGCGTTTTATACTTTTGTTAACCTAGAAGTGTCTTACTTTCTTGTTAAATTTAATTTATATTTTATCAATAAATCGTAATATTCCATTGGTAACTAATATGAAAAGAAATAGTTCTTAAGCAAAATATGAATACACTGAGTGGCCATGAATATGGTGAGTTGACACACTGGTNATATGAAAAGAAATAGTTCTTAAGCAAAATATGAATACACTGAGTGGCCATGAATATGGTGAGTTGACACACTGGTATATTTTTCTAAACTTTGTTTGCATGAGGCGGAGGAATATCCTGGAAGTAGAACTTTAGCAGGGCTTCAGAAAAGTTGGAAGTAACCGTGAATGGAGTATAAGCCCAGACTCCGCATGGGATGCGCAACGCTACTGTAGAGTCTCGCTTGCAGCCTGAATGCTGTTAACAATGTATTTTCCGTGTGGTTGGAATGAAACACTCTCGTTTAATTTTTACTGACTGTTACTTTTGCCCACTGGCCATGGGTATAGGAAAAAAAAATTTTTAAGAGAAGATCTTCAATGCTTAACACATCCTTTATTTTTAGGGTACGACATAAAGGCCCGAAAATCACGACGTGTGTTCAGACTTCCCTTTGGAGATGCGGCCAGGTATACGCTACTCACAGTAAATTTAGCACTTTTGAAAGCCCTCTCATTTGGAATAATAGTCAATAAATATATTTTATTTTAGCCTTAGGCATTTACTTCCGATTCGGTGGAATCTACACACTGTTTATTACATGCGTGGCAATATTTATTTTAAAAAG
>NQII01003912.1:44467-68637 GCA_002778355.1 Clitarchus hookeri
AATTCAGTTATAAATGTATTTCATTGTTTAAAACAACGGCTGACAACATATTTCACAAATACCCCAACATTTAAATGTACTCGAGAATAATTTTTTAAAACGCATATCATATATTCTTTAAATGGATTTTGCAGTATAGAAATATTTGTATCACGTAGTATGTTANTAATTTTTTAAAACGCATATCATATATTCTTTAAATGGATTTTGCAGTATAGAAATATTTGTATCACGTAGTATGTTAAACGGATTTTGTTGATTGAACGTATTGGTTTGTTACGATTGCATTTACATGTATTTGTCATCGGCATTGTCTTTTTTTTATTTCTTGTTGGCGTTTCTTTCCGTCATGCTACTTTGTAGTTAACGAAACTATTCTAAAATTTAGTATACGTTTGTGTGTGCTTTGTACAAAAACATCTCTGGCAAATAGGATGTCATGTAAAATTAAGTAAATAGACTGCCAATATTATGCTAAATGTAACTAGCAGTGGAAAAATCCAGCTATAAAGTAGCGTTCGGTTGTAAATGGGCGAAGGCTTCGATGGTTGCAAACATTTCAAACCAGCTGTTTATGAAAACGTGATTCGCACGAAGTCGCAAAGGACGGGCGAAGAAGGTGGTTTAGACCTGGAAGGGCACGCAAGAAGTGCGTACATCAAATGTGAGCGAGGGAGGCAAGACGAGGAGTGGATCAAGACTTTCGGGGGGGAGGGGGGAGATTACTTCCCCATTGTGGAAGTGCAGACTTTTGTGTCCTCCTTTAAAGGGTAGGGGGGGAACTATCATAATTTTAGGAAAATTTTAAAGTGATCAAATATGATCAGTATTTTAAACAATTATGATACAATTTCATTTCAGTTTTAATACATTCATAGGAAAGTTTCATGTATTTGTTAAAGTTTTTTTATTTGTTTCATTAGAATCGAATAGGTACTAATAGAGAGCGACAACTGTCCATAGACAAAGAATGTTTCTGTATCAGTCTTATGTTATACTTGCAATGCAGGCAGTTACATAAGCTGTTATTTTTAGACTCAAAACTTTCACTCAGTACGTTTATACAGTCAGATAAAACCAGTTTCAGTAACCTGGGTTTCTGAAAGTAGAGTTTGGGTGCTGTATAAACGCCGCGAAAGTGAGGTTTCGCCATATCTCGAAACTGAGGTTTGTAATTCAAGTTTCGCGTAGGAAGGTTTAGTGTGCGGTGTTCATTTCTAAATATGGCGTGAAATGCACTTTTGAGATTTGTTTAAGAGCAAAGCAAGAAAGTGGTGTATTTAAACAAAAAATTAAGAAATAATGGCAATGTATGCTACTTTAATACATTTTAAGTAGTATTTATGATTTTCTGCATTAATTTTTTTTTATCGTATCAGCAAAACATAAAGAAATTATATTATTTTTTATTAATTTTATACCAGTGATTTAGGGCATAAACTAACACATAAAACACAATTCCCCAAATCTCGGTTTTATGTTATACTAAACACTTCACTAAAGCATTAACTTGGAAATTTGGGTTTCCGAAACTCGGTAAGATTTGGCTGACGAGTAACATCATAAACGTACCGACTGACTAATTAAAAACTGTTAATATATCCGTGAGTCCACTATAAATATACAAAATATCAATAGCTATCCACTAACCGTGACTAGTTCTAACATTTATTCGCACGCTCTTCCTTGTCCGAAACTTGGAGAAAAGTCCATAAGTCAGTTTCGCCATCTTCCTTAAACACCACAGACGCGTGTACCACCTTACCACACACTGAATGCTGTCCACAAACGAAGGCAGTCTGGAATGTAAGGATTCGTATCCTCTGCTTTTTCTGCCCCCTCCCCCGGGGATATTCAGTGATAGTTTTGTTCCCATCCCTTTGCTTTGCAATGAGCACACAAAATAAATGAAGTTACGTGGTACTTTAAGGATTAGGGCAGTAGAAGAGGTGTGGAAAGAGGAAGACAGTCTAGTATCTGAACAAGTAAGATTTCCCCATGTTAAGAAAAGGCCAGTTAACAGTTTAGTAAAAAAAATTGTGCTGCAGCATGCTACAAAATTTCGTTGGAATGAAGATAGCTACTGGTGGACGATTTGTTGTAATTTATTGAAGTAATAAAATAGCATGAAAGTAATATAATTTTTTTTAGGGGTACACAAATGCTGTGCTTTACCCCTACAATAATATTTGGGGGAGGGGAGGGGTACAGTGTACCCCAGTACCCCCCGTTCCCGCGCCTTTGCAGGCTTTTTAGTGCCTATGCAGCATCCTTAGTGGTTTAACTTCACATACGCCTGTTACGATAAGTTAAAGTAAGAAGTTAGCTCTTACACTGTTAAAATTGTGTCACTCTTTCAGCCTATTTACAATCCAAACGACTGCCTAATTTCTGCGAAGAAAAAATATATGTAACTGTACTCTGATTAACAAATTTTGCGAACGTATGTTTCTTATAATTACCGGCCAACGCAATATTTTACTCTCAATGTGTGGTCATTGTGGGCAGCGAGTTTCAGTAAACTACATTTGGAGTAGCCTATTTGGAGTTGCGTAACCACAATGCACGTGGAACTATTTTTTCCTAAAGTGTGGCTTTTGGAGAAATTGTTAATACGTATGCGAGATTGATTTTCAGTCCGCAAATAGAAACCATGCGCGACGAGCGGGCCACATAAATGTTTAATATCGTGTGCCTTTGTTGCTCTTAGTGCAGTAAAGCAGCACCATTTCGTGTGTTCACGAGAAGTCTTTCTGGAGGCAAACAAGTAGAGTTCATAGAATCCATTAGCATTCTTGAAGGCTGTTATGTTAACCTTGGAATTTGAATTCATGACGTAAGAGGCGCGTCAGAGATTGATCGCACACGGGCGGCATTAGTGCGCTCTCAGAATTCATTCCTTTTCAGGAATGTTTTTGAGCAATGATGAATGTTTCTGAGGAAAGAAAGGGCGAAAATCTGTGGACGACCCTGCCGGGAATCGAACCTGTCTCGTCGTGTTGGGGCGAAGAGGCCGATTGAAGAATGGGCTGGTGTTCAGGTGGACCTCCTGTACGAAAAAAATTGTTTAACAAAATAAAGGCTGCTGTGCGCGTACTCGTGATGGGAAATGAGAGCTCTAGCCGCTGCGTCGCCGCGGCCCTCGTCTTATGCGACATCGTGGAAGAGTTCATCGTTGCAAAATTGACCTGGGATGCTGTTTTCGATGGGAAGCCTGGACTGATGTCCAAATATTCGTAATTTCGTAAATTGCAGTAGGCCTTCTGATCTAACTAATTTCTCCTGCAGCCTGATATTTTTTTTTATTTGTTATAGGGTAAAAAAATCTCATGTGCGGGAACATGAGTACGTTTGACATTTTTTCGCGAATTTATTGCTTGTGTGTTTTTGCAACAAAAAAAGGGGGCTTGTTCTTTACAAATGAGGGGCTCGGTGCTTTTTTTTTTTTTAGGAAAAAAAGAGACATTTTAAGCTAAAAATAGCCGATTTAGAGGGATAAAAGTAAAATTTTGAGGTAAAATGGCCGCCGGGCGACCGGTGTTGACAGAGCNAAATATTCGTAATTTCGTAAATTGCAGTAGGCCTTCTGATCTAACTAATTTCTCCTGCAGCCTGATATTTTTTTTAATTTGTTATAGGGTAAAAAAATCTCATGTGCGTGAACATGAGTACGTTTGACATTTTTTCGCGAATTTATTGCTTGTGTGTTTTTGCAACAAAAAAAGGGGGCTTGTTCTTTACAAATGAGGGGCTCGGTGCTTTTTTTTTTAGGAAAAAAAGAGACATTTTAAGCTAAAAAATAGCCGATTTAGAGGGATAAAAGTAAAATTTTGAGGTAAAATGGCCGCCGGGCGACCGGTGTTGACAGAGCNAAAAATAGCCGATTTAGAGGGATAAAAGTAAAATTTTGAGGTAAAATGGCCGCCGGGCGACCGGTGTTGACAGAGCATGAATAGCTCAGACACTGTGATCCTAGGACTACAGAAATATACCCATATTTTCCTGTGAATTTTTTTTTTTAACTCCGCCTTGGTGACATGCTTCCCCCTTCCCCCTTCAGCATGTTTGGATCTGGGTAAAATCTAAACTGGGAGTGTAGACGTGAACATGTCACACGGCCGTCACGTGGAAGAAAACAGTTTTCTTTGCACTATACTTCAAGGTTATTCACTTAGATAACGCGCAGCCCGTGTATCAGTAGTAACTGCGAGTCTTCATAAACACTCGTAAACCATCCCACACATTTCAAGTGGGTGATAACGACCATTGGTTATTACTCCATTCTGCGAGGGCTATTGTTTCGCTGGCTATTACGGTATGTTATGGCTCTTTGGTTTCCTCACCAACTGCTGGTTCACTGCTTCCAAGCGGATACTAAAATACATACAGGGTCAATGACCTAGCCGCTTATGTTATGTTTTTTGCCTGGTTTTATTTCACCTTATGTTTAATTTCATATATTTTGGGAGAACAGAAGGTAGAAGAATTAAAGTCCAAGTAACCCATACAGTACTGTGACATTCTTAAAAAATTGGCGTTCTGGAAAGCTTATTTCGAATTTATTCACAAGTAGAATAATTATTCTCGCGCCAGACTTTGAATCAGTATATGTGAAATATAATGCTCTCTCTTGAAACTCTCAACAATCGTACCATCTGTTAGGTTGTGTGATGAACTAGGACACTAAGTATCGCCTTCATTTCATAGTAATAAATACACGGTACTTAGTCGGTGGTTTCATTGTGAACCCACCCTTAGACGTTTCTTAGGCGCCGATTTTGAAATGTGCTGCACAGGCAGCAGTATTTTTCTGTGCATTTCTGTATCTGCCCCAGCAATTCACAGGCCTTACTTCATCGTCTTGCAATCGTTCCCCCCAGCCTTGGTGACGTGGATAACGTTGCTCCTTCATTACAGTTGTTTATTCGCAGCTATTAAACATGCACCCCAATATTGTTAGCGGTTTTAATCCAATTTGTATGGAGCCGATTGAGAAAAAAAAGAGGCATATGAATCGATTGAGAGACCATGGGGTACTGCAACAAGTTTTGCCGCACTATACTACCTTCATGTAGACACTTGCCATTTCAAGTTGTGTACCAANCATGGGGTACTGCAACAAGTTTTGCCGCACTATACTACCTTCATGTAGACACTTGCCATTTCAAGTTGTGTACCAGGAAGCAATCTCAACAATTTCACCCGATTCTGTTGGAATCGCGCTGAAAGCGTAAAACTTAAGTTCCGTGGTCTTAAAAAATACATGCCAAGTAATTCCACCAAATTCTAGTTATTTTTTACAGAAATTGTAAAATGTGTTCGTAAAATGGCTGTTATTTTCCAGTTTTTCAGGTGTTAGAACACCACGATGGAGGTAAACAGGTGTCTGGTAATTCGCGGATACAGACTGGATCGCACGAATCTGTGGTCAAAATTAAGTAGAAAATACTCTTGCGTAAAAATAAATTAGACACTTAGTTTACGAGAAAACGCCATGAAAGTTCCAAAAACCATTGTAGCAAACGTGTGATATTCTAATCATATAAGGGCGAGGTGATGCAGCGATGCTACAATTAATGTGTTGTTAAGACATACAGCAAGGGAAAAAGCCGAACTCAGTAGTGCCAAGGCGGCCATTGAGTTCACATGCAGTGAGTACTGTTACATGGAAATGGCCATGGGCGGCCAAGCTCCATGCAGGCTGCATGCATCCAACATGCGAAAAAGTGCATTGCTATGGGCAGAGCAAACTTCTAACACCTGTTATGACGTTTCGACGTTTTATATGTTAATGATTTACACTGTGCTTAACGTGGAGTAAAGTCATTCTATTTACTTTAATGTTTTTCTCGTAAACTAAGGCCCTTGCGCATTTTTACCACAGAATATTTTATACTTAATGTTGTCCATAGATTCGTGTGGTGCAGTCCGTATCCGCGAATAACCTGACATCTGTATATAGTACGTATATCTGGATTCCTGTGTATAGTGCGTATATTTTGTGTATAGTGCGTATATCTTGTGTATAGTGCGTATATCCTGTGTATAGTGCGTATATCTGAATTCCTCTATATAGTGCGTATATCTGAATTCAGGGACGAAGAGACAGAACGGGGTTCTTGGTTCAAATACTGCGCCTCCGAAATGTAAAAGACACAAGAAATAAATATACTTAGATATCATTAAAATGAGAATAGGATAATAAAACGGTAAAAATAATATAAAAACACAGTTGTCAGCATCTACTGTTCAACTGAAAAAAAATTATAGGTGACAAATTCTGAGTTATGTTTTGTTCTAGCAATCGTTTGCAAAGCGTTTATAGTGAAGGCAGTTGTGATGACACTGCTTGCTGAATGTGAATCTTGTCTGAGTAGAGCCACAGGTTGCAGCGGGCCGCCTCGGCGGAAGCCAATCCACGGAGTAGGGGGGAGTGGGAGGGGCTGCCGCGAGCGTGACTCATCGCACGTAGAGCGCAGAGGAGTGATGAAGGAAAAACAAGGCGAAGAATTGGAGATAAAAATAGAGGTTGCGGCGGACACGTCTCACCTGTTAGTTCCAGCCCGCCACCCAGATGGCGGCACCGGTTGACCTTGGTCAGTGCTCGGTGCCGCCCGCCACGCGAGCGAAAGAAGGCGGCGAGTGAAAAACCGTCAGGTTGTCCAAACTGCTGATCATTGCGTCATAGTCACAGTCGTGCCTGCAAGCCTGCAGAAGAATGCTCGTACGAATACTTTGCAAAGTAAACTCCGCGGCGTGAAGATGTAGCTATCGAAAGTAGCTTAGCGTGCATACCGTATCGCAGGTATAATAGGCAGTTTACGTCTCCCTATCCCCTGAACGGCGTTTCTGTGTGTTTGAAATTAGTTTTCAACGAAACTATTAGACGTGCGCCCGATGCACTGATTTAAGAGGAAAAAAAACCACACTTGAGGCTATACCCGTTGATTACTGCATTGAACTTCGCTACAGATTTTACATGAATAAATGAATAGGGTCACCGCGTAGTCTCATGTATACATGCAGCACGACGAGAAAATTGCACGCCAGTTCAGAGCTTTTGGCGTGGCAGTGTTGCCCTTTTCGCTCCTTCGCCTCTGCTTTCTCCCGTCGAATGTACACAAATTACCGTCGCCATGGAACCCAATCACTGTTCAACATGTAGATCAAGTGTAAATATAACAAACTAATTTATATAAATTCGTTGTCCACAAATTTAAAAAGACGTTAGGTAGTAGAATACCTTCCTTGTGTTGTTAAACTTCTAGATTGCCATCGTGTTCATCAAAACGTATGCAGTAACGGCGACCAGAGTTGTCTTTCAATAGTGTCTCACGTTTTTCGCAAGTGGAAAACGTGAAGGTTGGATAACAAAGTTGACGTCGCAGGTAGCCGGCGGGATTTTCCATTCACGTTCCCTCGTTCCACCATTCCGTTGTTCCTTCATCGACGTCGCGTTCCGTGTCTCCCGAGTTGACGGTTGCCTGCAGGTCCCGTCTTGGGAGTTCCGGTACTGACCACTAACGTACTGCTTTCTCCGCTCTATAGTGCATCCCCTCCATCCGCAGTTTATTACCACTTAACGAACATTACACTTTAGTTTTGTTCGTTACTAATTTTATATATATAAACTGAAAATGTTAATGAAATTAACATTGCTAGACTTCATCAATTCAAAATAAAAATAGAAACTANGCAAGTGGAAAACGTGAAGGTTGGATAACAAAGTTGACGTCGCAGGTAGCCGGCGGGATTTTCCATTCACGTTCCATCATTCCGTTGTTCCTTCATCGACGTCGCGTTCCGTGTCTCCCGAGTTGACGGTTGCCTGCAGGTCCCGTCTTGGGAGTTCCGGTACTGACCACTAACGTTCTGCTTTCTCCGCTCTATAGTGCATCCCCTCCATCCGCAGTTTATTACCACTTAACGAACATTACATTTTAGTTTTGTTCGTTACTAATTATATATATAAACTGAAAATGTTAATGAAATTAACATTGCTAGACTTCATCAATTCAAAATAAAAATAGAAACTANTTATATATATAAACTGAAAATGTTAATGAAATTAACATTGCTAGACTTCATCAATTCAAAATAAAAATAGAAACTAGGTGATAAAAGTTTAACTTTGCTGTGCTGATCGACGTCATGTCTGTCAAAATTAATAAGAGAGATGCAGTGGCATCTTCCCCCATATACAGGCAGCAAGGTATCCTCGCTACCACTATGAGATGTAATAACCGGCGGGCCGGGCTATCAGGTCATTGATTGACGTCTAGACGCCNGGTATCCTCGCTACCACTATGAGATGTAATAACCGGCGGGCCGGGCTATCAGGTCATTGATTGACGTCTAGACGCTAGGATCTACTATCTGCAGGGTTGCTATTGGATTAAATAAAGTTTCAAAGCTTCAAATTGTAGTTTATTTCTCATTTAACTTAGTCTGAACATATGTCTCGTGATCAAATCGGCAAATTACTTTTTCGAAGTTATNGTAGTTTATTTCTCATTTAACTTAGTCTGAACATATGTCTCGTGATCAAATCGGCAAATTACTTTTTCGAAGTTATTCCCAATGTCAGTGCCGTAGACAGCAATTTTTATAGACTTTGCAAATTTACATTAATTTTTTTAATTATAGAAACAGAATTTATCAACACAGTTAAATGAATTTGGTGGATTTTTGCTGGGCTGTTTTCATTTGATATACATGCTTTAAACCACACTGAAATAGTTCGTGGCATTAAACATATCTGGAAGAGTTATTCACGTGTCAGACTTATTATTTGTAAATATTAGGATGTTTTTGGGTTGTTCGTATATATCACAAATAGGCTTTTGATTTCTCTGCAATTGAACGTGTTACAATTTATTTAAATATTCCTGAAAACGTATAAAATAAAGTACGTATTTTACTTATAGGTCTATTGCTTGGATGTTAGCACTAACCTTAGTTGTATCAACGGATTATCTTGATTGGTGTTTAAACGTTAATTAATGACCCTTAGTTACTTTCGCTCAGGAAGGAAATTGTCATTTCATTGAGAGTACCTGTTTGTAGTTAGTGTTTTTTTTTCTAGTAGCCTACTTCCAAATCTTTTGACTTTGCAGGTATATTGTTGCTGGTCACTCCTCTGTGCTTCTCTGCATAATTAGCATAGCTCAAGTTGCTGTTCCAGAATTTTTATAATGTGACATTTTAAAACGGTTCACTTCATATGTAAAATCGGCATTCATAATCGTCGGCTTTCCCCCTATTGCGGCCAAGGAAGCAGTCGACATTGTCTATTTATAGCTGCACACGAGGAAAAACAGCCACTAGTCCGTATTACCATTGAGTAAAGATATACACTAGAGCGGCCTTGGGATAGGGAAAAGTCTGACCAGTTTTTTTACGTTAGTTCTCGGGATGATTCAAAGGAGCACTAGTGTTCTACACTGGGAGTTAGCAGACAGCAGACGACGCAGCAGTCAAAATACCTGACCACCCTTGCGGTGTTGCCAGTTCCACAGCCGGCAAAAGTAGGTCATCACCCTAGCCTCGACTCACCCACATGTTCGTTCTCGTTCTGCCAAAGGTGAGTCTGTCACACATGAGTTATTAGCTTTCGTTGCAGCTGATAACTCAACTCATGATTTACTAGTGGCGACCGTGGCATGTGTTTAGTTTCTGTCGTAGAATTCTGTATTTGCTGAAATTTGCAGCGATATCAACTACTATTTGGTTTTATTTACCTCTTTGAAAATGAATTATCATAAATATATTACGGTCATTGTTTTTAATTCTAATAATATTATTTTACTATAGTTTAGGTGTTCATGATAAATTACGAGTAGTTTTAGCACTTACAATTACAAAATGTTATATTAATCATGAATGATGTCATACATCGTAGCATTTTCATTCATTTCTTATGTGAAAGTAAATTGACAGGAAATTATTGTTCACTAGTCGATAAATATATGTTAGACGCACGAAGGTCTACAATGTGATTCAGTGTTTACAGTTTCGGGTTGTGATCTACTACAAAGGTGACTGTTCGTACAAATAATCAGTACGTTAAATTTGTCGATTAAAGTTGTCATTTTAAGGATGTGTCCGAACTGAGGAATGCACTTGTGTATATAAGCATACTCCACTCGGCTCGATACTTGATACATTCCGACAGTCATACTTCTTTGCATCCGTTACAGCAACTAGCCAGCTGATAAGATTCTGAACAAGTATTTTGAAGGAAAACAAATACTGAATCTGTGCTGGAACGTAGGCGCATAGATTTAAAATTAACCCATTAGGAGTTGTAGCTGAAAAGTGCACTACAATGAAAGAGTTACTATTAATCNGGCGCATAGATTTAAAATTAACCCATTAGGAGTTGTAGCTGAAAAGTGCACTACAATGAAAGAGTTACTATTAATCAATCGTAGACATTTTTTCAAGAAAGGAATGAATAAGTATTTGACGCAGTAAACAGTTATCCATAATGTATTATTAAAACAGGTAAAAACTAGATGTACATTTTATTTTAAAACTAATAATAGTAAGAATAAAAATTAATTTCAGAATTTTGATATAAATTTTACACTTATTCATGCCTTGCCTTGTAAAAAAGCAAATTATGTATAAATTAATTGCCACGCCCGGTTTATAACAAATCACGAAGAAAACTGGTTATGTTTATCGCGGCTCTTCTACATCATTAAAGGTTAAAGCCTATACATTAAAAACTTTTCTGAGTGGCTTCTTTTTTCGAATGTTAATGCCTCCATACCACTCTTTAGAAAAATAAACATTAGGAATGACAATTTTGAACTACATATAAATTGCTTTTCAAAATAGTAGCCTATGGGCGCGAAACTTAAACACATTCGTTTCCCCGTGTACGTGCGTATGTAATTTCCCGAGACATGTACGACATTTACGTACTTAGACGAATGCGAACGCTGTATGAGTATGCGTCTCATTAAGCAGAAAACGTTATGCATACTGCGGGAAAAAATACATTGATTATCACGTATAAGGCTTAACTCTACCAGATGTTTTTTTTATAGCGACAATACAATTGTAGTCTCTAAGATCCATGTTTACAATAATGATGTGTATTAGTGGTTATTGCCTGAAAAACTGGCAGCTGTGCGTGTTTATAGTTACACAAGTAACACAGCACACCGTTTTATATTATACACTGAAACCTCTTAACTCATAACAGTGCGAAAAATGTTGACACTGAAGTTATTTTCAGTCATGATAACACTGACGAACGCATGAAAACTAGACATAACAAAGATAGTCGCAATATTTTACTTCGGACTGCATTATAAAAAAGTATTTCTACAATAAAAATAGGTCTAATGCAATGACTCTGTACCAATCACTAATAGTTAAGCTAAGTTTACAAGAAATAAACTTATGCATTAAGAATTATGCAGTAAGCGCTCTACCATACGGAAACGCTTCTTCTGTTTTTGCAATTTATAATATAACTATTTCTTTCAACGCATAAGGAAATCTCAACAACGCACAGGACCTGCTTAAGTTCCATTGGAAACCAATACATGAGGTAACAACACACGTTCGTTTCTTCTGCACACGTCCTAACTTATAATTTAACGCTTAAAATTTTCTATTGTAAACCCAGCTTTACTTCAGACTTCACAGTTTACGCTAAATTAAAGTGCGCAGGTGTATTTAAACGCAGTCGAATCAAACAATTTATCTGTACATATTGTACAGTTGTTACCAAGAAGAACAGAATTTATTTGTAAATATATTCACTGTGTCAAAATTATTTCATGTATTCTGGAAATTTTTGTCGTCTCCTAGCCTACAAATGGATAGTGACAATATGTAACAATTTGAATTATTTGCGATAGTAGGACATCCTTGTGTGCTAACTTTGTGGCATATTTACAAAAGTATAATTAAATCTCATAAAAGTAGTTATGTTCTCTGTGCCCCATGTTTTGTTGAATTAATAAATATTTTTTTCGTTAACGACCACTCATTTTATTTGCACGATTATACTATACGAACGAAACATATTTTATAACATATAAGGTCATATTCTTAACGAGGAGTGTTCATTCCTACAGTAAATTTAGTTTAGATTCGTTCAACGTGGGTATTTTCTCCTCTTTACCTGTATTCCCCTACCACTTAGCAGTGTTAAATTTAATATGTTGGTAAGATACTAGCAGTATGTCATGTATCATATTTTCAAAACAGTATATCTTCCGATATTTAAAAAGAGTTTTATGAAGTTTCCGGTGCCTAAATTATGCGAGAGGCGTGAGTCGTTTAAGCTGGCAGTACAAGATACCCAATTTCTGCTATCTTCTGTTATACCCATGGGCACAACAGAAGGCATAAAAGTTTCTATAGCAGAAGAGAAGAAAGAACGCATCAGTTCATACTCACACCTTACTTAAATTACTAACAGAAAATTGTAAATGGCAGGCAAAACAACTCGCAGGGGTACAAATGCAACCAAAGGTTATATGTAGGCGCTTTGTGGTGTATCCAAAAGTACGAAAATTGTTTCTTTCCCCTGAAGACTTAATTTATTTAGGTTTCTAAGTACGAGTACTATTGATGCATGGAACATGTGAGTAACGGCACTGCTTATGTATGGAAAACAAGATACTGTATTCACATGTATGTACGACGGAAATTTACGCCACTCATTAAAACAGTAGCAAATTATTTGAACAGGGTCGTAGCCAGGAATTTACTTGGGGGGGGGGGATTTCATATTTCGCTTTTTGGACAAAATACGAAAACTGTAATATTACAAATTAATAGTCAAATTTTTATTTATAATCAATTGGGTAAATATCCTAAATTTACTTCAGTACAATGGGTTAAAGCCCCGAACTCCTTTCGTTGTAAATTGTTTATAACCGAACTTATTATTTGCAGCCATAGGTTTAGCTTGCAACAGCGTTACGTGTGAAGTAAGACGGCTGAGGCTCTTGTTGAGAACGACGAAAGTTCGTGCGAGGTAAGGCAGTTGTTTACGCCTCTGGCCCAACTGCTGGTCTGACCTGGCAGTCACCGCCGGGGTGCGCGGGTAAACAGGCGATCCACAGGATGCATATTGCAGTTCAACGAGAGCTAACTGCACTTGGCCTCTGCTCTCGCCAATTACGTTGAGAGAAAACTGCACAATTACGCTGTTTGCCCCGCGGGTCTCGAGCATACATAAATGTTGTGTAAACTTTACTAAACGTACACTGACGTTCTGATAAAGTTATATAATGACGTTTGTATTCACATAATGTTCGTGGTCTCTTCACTTTCACAGTGCGAATAAGTTAAATTTAAGATAAGCAATGGTTGAATTAATTGGGGAAGAGGGATCCGACCACAATAGTTGGGTAACACCAGATAACTTCTAAAATTAATTTTCGAGAAAAATCGATGACCCAAATCATATTTTTCACACGCTATCTTCCCTTACAATCACGTAGTCGCAGAGATTGGTGATGATGCAAGTCATATTTTGGAATANATTTTTCACACGCTATCTTCCCTTACAATCACGTAGTCGCAGAGATTGGTGATGATGCAAGTCATATTTTGGAATAAAAAACTTATCTTGTAGTACAGAAACTCTTCCACCCAAAGAATTATCTACACTGCTGCCTCGAAATTACGTTGATACAGTTTTTACCAGAGGTACTATAGGCACTTGGGACAGGTTCGTCAGTTTTCACAGCCCAACGTTGCAGTTTTTTGGGAGTTTCAGAGCGGTATTACCTGACTTGCCTGAGAAAGAATGCGGGAATGAAAGCACGCCGGGGGCATTGCAAANAAATTGTTTATAACCGAACTTATTATTTGCAGCCATAGGTTTAGCTTGCAACAGCGTTACGTGTGAAGTAAGACGACTTAGGCTCTTGTTGAGAACGACGAAAGTTCGTGCGAGGTAAGGCAGTTGTTTACGCCTCTGTCCCAACTGCTGGTCTGACCTGGCAGTCACCGCCGGGGTGCGCGGGTAAACAGGCGATCCACAGGATGCATATTGCAGTTCAACGAGAGCCAACTGCACTTGGCCTCTGCTCTCGCCAATTACGTTGAGAGAAAACTGCACAATTACGCTGTTTGCCCCGCGGGTCTCGAGCATACATAAATGTTGTGTAAACTTTACTAAATGTACACTGACGTTCTGATAAAGTTATATAATGACGTTTGTATTCACATAATGTTCGTGGTCTCTTCACTTTCACAGTGCGAATAAGTTAAATTTAAGATAAGCAATGGTTGAATTAATTGGGGAAGAGGGATCCGACCATAATAGTTGGGTAACACCAGATAACTTCTAAAATTAATTTTCGAGAAAAATCGATGACCCAAATCAGATTTTTCACACGCTATCTTCCCTTACAATCACGTAGTCGCAGAGATTGGTGATGATGCAAGTCATATTTTGGAATAAAAAACTTATCTTGTAGTACAGAAACTCTTCCACCCAAAGAATTATCTACACTGCTGCCTCGAAATTACGTTGATACAGTTTTTACCAGAGGTACTATAGGCACTTGGGACAGGTTCGTCAGTTTTCACAGCCCAACGTTGCAGTTTTTTGGGAGTTTCAGAGCGGTATTACCTGACTTGCCTGAGAAAGAATGCGGGAATGAAAGCACGCCGGGGGCATTGCAAACCTGGTAGAGAGTTATCATAAAACACCTTACATCAACTTAACTTCCCAAAACTTGTTTTTCCTACAGTACTGTGTACTAAGATTAATGTTAGCTTTGTCTACGTATCCATGCCTCACGGTGTTACAAAGATGCCGTGCAACTGATAGGTAAAGAGCGTTGTGAAAGATGGGTGCCTGCTGACACCAATCTTCAAAGAGAAACTACAAAATCATTAAAAACTGATGCACAAATCTGCATTATGAGAGTAAATGTATGTCCGTTAACATTACGGGCGCCTTCTAATTCGTCACGCTGATAGGCCTTGGCGCGAATACGCATATTGACCCGCTTGGCTGTATGTAACAGGCCACCTCACCTCTGACATCTCTCTTTACTTCTCCAAGTTCCCGTTCTCCTTTGTCGCCGGGAAACGAGCGTAGTTTGGCAATAGGCCAGGCTTCCGTACAGTTTGACTGTTTAGCGCCCAGCTTCGTTCTTCTCTGCCTCATTTGTGTGTACTGCCCTCAAGAATAGTTTTCGGTGTACGTCGTATGTGTGTTTTCGACTCGCTGGGAGTCACTTCCCAAAGTTTTTGGTCTAATTGAGAATCATCCTGTAAATTGTATACCAGCAAAGAGACACTTCAACACCATAAACGTGTGTTGTCATGAGTCAACAGAGAGAGAGAGAGAGTTGTGAACGTTTGAAAGATATATTTTTTGGGTTCCTAATGAATTCTGACAATCAGTCAATGAAACGTACCTCGGTCACAGTTAACAATGTCATTGTCAAGTTGAAACGTCATTGAAGCACTGACCGCAAGCATTGCTCTGGTATGCCCGAGAAACTGATTGGCACTGACAAACTGAAGCTTGTTTGCGAACCAGCCGTTAGCCATGTCGGTGATTGCAGAAAATATCCTATGCAACTCTGGTACAGAGGCCAGTGCTAGCACTACTTTCCGCCGAAAGGTGATTGTACGTGGTTTCCATGGTCGTCGCTGCCAGGAAGTCACTGATACGTACCAGTGCCAGACATCGCCTGGAGTGGAGTATTTGGACTAGAGAGCAGTTTTGAAGGTCTTAGTGGGCCTGGCGGATGCCCGGCGAAATGGTGTTTAAATGTGTTGTGTTTTCGATAAAATTTTGCGGAGGTAGCGAAGTGGTCGAGAGCTGTTTCTCTTGGTTTGTGCTGTTAGTTTCAATCGGTGGGTCGATGAACACTGACGTTTTAACACGACATTTTCCCACCATAACATGATTTTCCACACCGTAAAACCAGTCCAGAATAGGCCCTTTGTTGTGTCAGCACGGTAATTATATTGCATTGTGGTTTGAAGACAATCGGGTGGAGCTGCCCAAGGCTCGGCTTCAGTCAGAAACGAACGTTCGCGGGAGTCCGCGGACTTGGAGGATAGGAAACACGAATGCCTCCCCTCCCTTTGATTCTACCCCCTCTGCTGAAAGGAGGAGAAGAGAGACAAGTGCCATTCCTCAGTTTCGTTCTACCCCTTCACCTACCCGTGACANCCCTCTGCTGAAAGGAGGAGAAGAGAGACAAGTGCCATTCCTCAGTTTCGTTCTACCCCTTCACCTACCCGTGACACGGCTAAACTGTTAATTCTGCTGCGTTCTTAGATTTCTTCCTCCTGCTGTATCATAATCCCTTCTATGAGAAAGCGGCCGATATCAAAACCGTCCTTGAACATCGGCGTGACTACCTTCCCAGATCCCAGCAAGCAGCCCGCAACCCAAAGGCCTGTCTCCAAGTAACATGTGTGAAATTACGGGTCCGTGAAACGATCAGTCATGTTTATTTCAGCTGTATAGCGACACATGTAATAGTTCCGACACAATTTGTTAATGTTTTATTAGCTTTTCATTGACGTTGTAGTGGTTACAAGATTTTGACAAAATTGGCATAGCTTACGCAATTTATACAGAGAAAATATATGCTTGAAATCACTGAAACCCGACTTCAGTGACAATTCTTTGCTACTTAGATTACTGTAACAACGCCCATACTAACTGAAATCGGTGATTTATCACTACAAATTTATGTTAAAATAACTACATTATCACAGACACATTATGTAAAACAGTACACAAACAAAATCTGTCTAATTTATACATCATTGTACGAAAAAATCACACTTAAAGCTTATAATGAAATTGCATAATATTTTGTTTTGTAATTGTTATGCTTTCCACTAGCATTATATATTACACATACATATACACCCATATATGCTCACGAACATAATAGCTTTAACATTTAATTCGCATTGCATTTTCAACATGGAAAAAATCTGCGAGTTGAAATAAAATTGTGCTAATAAAATGTCATTTTTTACACTTAATAATAATAAAATGGAGAACAAGTAAATCAGGATTGAAAACATATTTACGACTGGCCACCAATTGTTTAAAGAAATTCTGTGACCCAAGTATAAATGATTAGAATAAAGCTTGATGTAAAGCTATCCGAGATGTCTTATATGCAATAATCAGACACAAAACCAAGGAAATCTACTTCATAAGTATACTGGCATGCTGCTCAATTGGCTAGTCTCACACTGCTGAGTTTACTTGTTCGATCCCAGGCCCCGGCGAGCGGGACATTTTCGGACGGGGATTCTCATGTGGGCAACTGGGAGGCTGCCGTTTTCATNGATCCCAGGCCCCGGCGAGCGGGACATTTTCGGACGGGGATTCTCATGTGGGCAACTGGGAGGCTGCCGTTTTCAATCCACTTCACTCATTCTGCGGATTGGCTCGGAATGACATGTGTATACCTCGACTCCAATTAATGTTTGCTTCCTTTNGATCCCAGGCCCCGACGAGCGGGACATTTTCGGACGGGGATTCTCATGTGGGCAACTGGGAGGCTGCCGTTTTCATTCCACTTCACTCATTCTGCGGATTGGCTCGGAATGACATGTGTATACCTCGACTCCAATTAATGTTTGCTTCCTTTNTCCACTTCACTCATTCTGCGGATTGGCTCGGAATGACATGTGTATACCTCGACTCCAATTAATGTTTGCTTCCTTTCATCCATTTTGACCCTGCCTACAAGCGTGAACAATGTGTGAGTTGTCACTGGAAAGCCACATGACTGGCTGCTTGTGCCTGCAACGTGCATTGTGTACACATTCAGCTATGGCAAATAGAAGAGGCCTGGAAGACTCACTGTGGTAGGGTGCGATGGGAAAAATGGAACGGGGAAACTGCTGCCAGCGCCAGATGTTCGATTGTTTCGAGATTCTCTGGACCCAGACTTCCTAATGATGGATCTAATGCTCGGCCTCGCAGNGCGCCAGATGTTCGATTGTTTCGAGATTCTCTGGACCCAGACTTCCTAATGATGGATCTAATGCTCGGCCTCGCACAACAGTTGGTTGGCGTATTCTTGGAAACTGAAGACATCGCGCGCATGGATTGACCGGCTTAAATCCGATAGAGCGTGTGTGGAATGCTCTAGGAAAACAAGTTGCTTCATGTCCAAATCCAACAATCACTCTCTAGGGCTTACGAGTTGCTAAAAGAAGAATTGGCAACATCNGCGCCAGATGTTCGATTGTTTCGAGATTCTCTGGACCCAGACTTCCTAATGATGGATCTAATGCTCGGCCTCGCAGAACAGTTGGTTGGCGTATTCTTGGAAACTGAAGACATCGCGCGCATGACTTGACCGGCTTAAATCCGATAGAGCGTGTGTGGAATGCTCTAGGAAAACAAGTTGCTTCATGTCCAAATCCAACAATCACTCTCTAGGGCTTACGAGTTGCTAAAAGAAGAATTGGCAACATCGCAAACTGCGATTGATGTCGTTCGGGGCATGCCACATCGTTGTCAGGCCTGTATTGCCACCAGATGTGATCACACGCCATCTTAAGCAGACGTGACCGGTTTTCTGGATGTGTGTGAAAAACTTTTGAAAAGCAGAACACGTGTTGATTTTTTCTGTTAGTTCATCAATAAACTATGTTTCAGTGTTTACTTTGATTATGCCTTATAATTTACAATAACCAGATACTATCTTATGGCAAAATTATCACGTGACAGACGGCGTCTGTTTTCATTTTGGACACCAGTGTAATTGAAACAGACCACTCATTAAGAGTTCGTTTCGAAACTAACAGGCCAGGACTCACGAGGGTGAATAAACCAACAATTCGTTTCTGCGCTCGGGAACGGAATCAACTGGCGAAAGTGTGGAAAACATGCCCACATGTGTTTTAGAAATCGGTCACGCGTTGTACGTATTTTTAGATTCGAACGATCCGGCCAGTTTAAGTATGCAAACGGGACACCAATTGACAACTTATTCAACGCTGCTGCTCCTTGAAAAACACACAAGAGCGATGCTACGTAACGTATCCATGGAAGAACACACGCGGAAGAAATAAACGCGGCCCACGCCGGAGCCCGCCTCTCCAGGTCGAGTGTTTTTTTTAAGACGTCTGGTCGGAACGAGGCAACTTTCTTCCCCCACCAGTCACGCCGCAGAGGTAAATCGCGTACAAAAATAGTCCCTCTCGTGGCGACGCGGCAGCTTTCTCCGGCGCCGAGCAGCCATTACCATATCCGCGTCACGGCACGCACACCCCCTTCCTTGGCCCCAGGCCGTCGTCACAGGAGCACGCCACTGCCCGACTGCGTCGCCATACCGACGAGTGCACGTCACTCAGGTGCACGTTCAGGTGTACTGAAACCGTGCTCCAATTAGTTTTGAGTTTAGTAGTATGCGATTTGTATTAAGCATTTTGTACTGTTTGAGTAGTAACACCACGACATTCAACTGTCTATATGCCATTCACAGTTAAGTCAGCACTTTAAAGCCCTCTCGTTTGGAATGATAGTCAACAAATATATTTAATTTCAGCCTTAGACGTTAACTTTTACTTACATGGCAATATTTATTTTAAAAAGTGGTTACAATATAAAAAAATGGCTGAAAGGAAAAAGTAACTAGGGCCGCAAAAGTGCTCACCTTACTGTGAACAGCCTATAGAACGCCATACAACTATGTTGTATAATGATTCCAAAAATAAAACTCCATGAAGCCTTAATATATTCCCGAAAGTTTTAGATGTGACTTTCAAATTTAAAATCAACAAAATAAAACTATTATAACGCGAAATTGTTAAACGAAAAGTGCGTCACGGCAAAATACACATTTCAAGAATATTTCAACAAGTTTCTTTGTGAAATAATTATTGGGAGTAAGATTCGAAGCTGCTGACAACTCAAATCACAAAAATACGTAATCGATTGTGTTGAAAAAATCGGGTCACGTAACCATTTTGAAAGCCCCGCTGAAGATATTGCTACTTGTATGGTACACCATATTTTCTTCCAGCATTAAAATACCTTTGTAAAATGAACATCGATATAAGTCTGGTCGCTTTATTCATGCGTCGATCAAATGAAACCGTGAAATTAAAAAAATATATGTTTTGTAAATTTGCTACTCACAGGCATTAAAAACAAAGCAAAAGAATTCAATATCCAAAAATGTTTCTGTAAACGTAATTATGTTCCCCTATTAAATAAATATTTCTTCGTCAATATTAAGTACCTGGCACTCTCATGTCATTCATTTTCAAAGGTAAATGTAAAGAATAGCGGCTTTCCCGAAAATAAAAAATCAAAGTGCTTGATTGCGTAGAAAGAATTTCCAGTAGTAAGTCACTAGAACGGTGCGATAATAATTTTACAATACATCAACATAGCTTATCATAATCTTTCTTGCTAAAAATGCATCCTTATGTTTAACCGATTACAGTTCATCACAGATATTGTATAAACCAGTTGGTCCCATCAAAAATCCATGGCATTCCCTCCCCCCTTTAAACAACCAACAAAAATTTACACGTCGTCCGCAACAAAATGAATTACGCCCCGATATTTCACATCATTCAGGTATTTGATTGTATTATGTGTAAACAGTAGGGGCAATTACCATTTTCAAAAATGATACTAGAATTCTTTAACAATTAACTGATACTACCACAAAACCAATTTTTCAAGACAAAAGGGAATATTACGCGGACCCCATACTCCCATCATTCCCAAATTCAGTCAGGATATTCATGGGCATCTGAAATATGACAACGCACACATTCGAAAATTAATATATATATATATAATTAATTTATCTGTCCCCCCCCCTCCCATGACTCCAGTGGGATTACTAACTTTCTTAACCCCTTCCCTCCTTTTCAGTTGCTCCATTTCTGAATTCAAAGTAGACCTTTAACATACAAAGTAAAGCTTTTGAAACTTTTTTTTTACAGAAGGGACTTCCCTTTCGCAATGAGCGTAGGTTAATAAATCTATATGGCAACACTTATAAGATATCAAAAACAATAATTTGCCGGAAACACATGATCTGACATGCCATGGTGAAAAAAAATCATAGGAATTTTTTCTTTTCGCGCATTCTTTCAACACCACATGAGCTAATGTTACGTGTTTACCTAGACGGACTGTTAGATATTCTAGAAAATTCGTACGCGGGACAACTAATTACAAATGCGAATTACACGCGCATGACATACTTCCAAAAGTTCTAGCTAGAATTATCGATCTGATTTCGCGTGCACACTAGATTGTTTTAAATTCGCCAAAGGATGGGTTTATGTAGTAAACATTCACAATTGTTCAAGCCGTAAAAAAATATACATAACTGCAATGCCAGCTTCAAGCCCATATGCTCGCCCCTTTCCGCGTGGTGTACGAGCAGTACAAAAACGTCACGAGGGACAAGAACTACAATAGAAAAAAGTGACTCGCAGCTGGGCTTGTCACTCGTACGCAACCCGTGTGAACGACAGAGTTCTGGGATGCCTCCTGCTAGCATAACACAAGCTGTTTTCTTCCAACGCGTACCCTCTCGTGATTCCTAACACCGCTCCATCAATTGCGGCCCGGCCCCACTTCCGCATCTAACGGTCACTTGGTTGATGGGGAAAACTAAGGTGTGGTGCGTACCGACAGTAAATACCACACACACACGGGCACTAGAATGTAAGATATACCACACGACGGAATAATACTTCACAGCATCTGGAACAGCAGTGCAGAAGCCGCGGAGATCGTATCGATCGTAGCTGACAGGTAGTAATTTATGGCAGTAAATTCACATTAGAGGGAAAAGATTAGCACAATGCGCACAAATTTTTAAGAAAATGAACGGATCCAGTTTAAAGAGACTGCTCTCCTGGTAACCGTATAAGCCCAATACATCAACTTTAATGTGTTATACTAGGCATGCAACCGCATAGAAAATTATTTCTGTACATACAATCATGGGTACACGATTAAAATACACGTGTTACACTAAAAAACATATGAGCAATATCAAATGTAATATTCATGCAATGTCGGTGAAACTAATATTAACTCAAGAGTACACAGTGACTAGAATATTAACTCCGTAATGAATATAACAATTAAACTTCGACATTCCGAACAGAAGCTGAAACGAGTAACGTGTACGGCAATCGACTGGCTAAAGTTACTGCTACATTACCGGAAAAGGGGCGTGGAAGCGGAAAGCATTACTCACCACACGACTTCTTAACCTTGGCCTGCTTCCTATCGTTGAACTTGTCGTCGGCCAGTTCTCGCAAAGTCTTCATCTCCATGTCGTCCGCAGCTGTAACTCGCACCGCACAAGCAAAGCAACAGCTGCAAGCAGTCACAAATACTCCGCGGGACGTCGGTAATCACGGCAGCGCGTGCAACCGGCAAGCGCAACTTCCACGAAATGGCGGGAGCGGCAGATGGCGCTGGCGGCGCCACGGGAACCTCCCAGCCACGTTCTCTGTTCTGATTGGCAGAGCGCTCGGTACCGGCCCCTCGCGTTTCCTGGCGACAGCGGGCGGGAAACGTACACAATAATTCAGTCAAAGCGACGGCAGCGACGCAACGCAACCAGTGATGCCAACGTTTCAAACTGTTATTTCCGTCGTCGCGCTTGTCACCGGGTTTCCCTCCAATTTTTTTGTCGCAATGTACGCGTGATTAATTTACAGCTTTAAAGATTACTGACGCCGACAGTGTTGTATTTTTAATACATTCCTAGCAAATACAAGCATTTTTGTACAGTTACAAGACATGTGTATATATATAATAAAAATAATGCGTTTAATCTTAACGTTGTGTTATTTTTGTATTGCTTATTGAAGCATATTGAAAATGGGCAATAATAAAAAAACTTGCAAGAGCTGGATTTCTGAAATCATGTCGCACTTTTTGTAGTGATCACATAACGAATACGGCATATATATATTTTTTTTACTTGTCAATAACCTTAATAAACCTGAAGAATGGAATTTATCACTTACTTGTAGCCAGTGTCCATGTGTAGATTATCTTCATCGAATTTACTGATCACCGAAAATTTTTAGTTCTATTTCATGTGTTGTAAATTTTATTATTTATTTTATTGTTTGCACGGGTGAATGCCTATTGCTATTGCGTTTTTTTTATTAATTGTGTTTTATGCTTGCGTATTAGTCATATATTATATTTATTGACGATGTCAATTGCCCTTTGGGCCTCAAAACTAATAAACGTAGGCCTATCTAGTTAATCTTTACTCAGTTTAGGAGCATAACGATTTTCTTGTGGGATAGTTTGGCACAGGGGAAATTTCCGCCGCTAGGTGCGCAGTGTTCCAAAAGGTCACTTTTAATTAAAATTTTAAGCAATGTGAATAATAAAAGAGAGAGATTTTACTTAGTTGAGTAGTTATTTTGGTCATTTTATAGAAAAGGGTATTTTCTGAAGGAGACAAAGTAGACCTATCAAACCGATATATATGGGTTTTACGTAGCTTACATGTTCAATATTTACGAGGGCTTAATAGTATATCAAGTTGAAATGCAGAAAAAAAATATAGTTCACGCCAGCTGTGGTTATTGCATCTTTCTTTCTGCGTAGGTAGCGTGGTGATGATGAAGTCACGTGAGTCCATCGCGTCGACTCTCTTTCAACCCGCACACTCTCGGTCAAACCATGACAATTTTGCGCACGTTTTCACAGTTTAGTCTTGCCCTGCAACAAAAATATCAGCGTGTGTGCTATGCATTTCTTGAATTATTATAGTTTCTGCTCAGCAAGATACGTTTTATAAAATTAATACAGGAGCTTTATTGTTGACGACTATGAAAAAGGTATACGGGCCAAATTGTTTTAAACAGAAACAAAGAAAATTGTGAAGAAATCGAAAATGCCATTAAAAAAATGTTGCGTTAATGAGCTTACTCAGCAGGAGGATATGAATGCTACGAAACGTAATTTAAGGTACGATTCAAGACTCTAACAAAAATGTAGCAACAAGGTGTCGCGTGACAGTTTGGAGGATTACAGCACGCCTTTGGCTCACTTCCCTCACCCCCTTACCCCACCCCCTTCAACCTTTAGCGCACTTTGCGGTCGCCTTCGAATAGGCACGTGGCATGGAAAATCTCCAGACACGTGAAGCTGAAGCGGAGGCCTCCCCCCCCCC
>NQII01003912.1:69325-81711 GCA_002778355.1 Clitarchus hookeri
TTTTTTTTTTTGCGGGAAAATGTTGAGAAGCAGTGATTAACTTAATTTCACGCAAAAAAACATTTTGCAGTATTATTTTTGGTAACTTTTGTAAACCCTGAAAGTACAATTGCCTTTATTTTTTTCTTCGAATCAACTGCATCATATAAAGTTATCAAAATTAATTTAAATTCAAATCGTCTCCGTACATCGTTGNCGCACAACTGTGGGGCCTAGACAAGCCCACGTCAAGTTAATTTGGCGCACAACTGTGAGGCCAGCATACCTCAAAGGATGTATGAAGCATATATTTCCAGCGGAGGTACGTATTTTAAATATTCTTCTGTTTGCTATGACAAAAAAAAAAGTTTTTTTTTTTTGCGGGAAAATGTTGAGAAGCAGTGATTAACTTAATTTCACGCAAAAAAACATTTTGCAGTATTATTTTTGGTAACTTTTGTAAACCCTGAAAGTACAATTGCCTTTATT
The DNA here is from genome assembly GCA_002778355.1 of Clitarchus hookeri. Classification (NCBI taxonomy): domain Eukaryota; kingdom Metazoa; phylum Arthropoda; class Insecta; order Phasmatodea; family Phasmatidae; genus Clitarchus; species Clitarchus hookeri. The sequence goes on from NQII01003912.1 coordinate 69,794, forward strand.
TTTTCTTCGAATCAACTGCATCATATAAAGTTATCAAAATTAATTTAAATTCAAATCGTCTCCGTACATCGTTGATCGTGTGCACATGTTTGTTAGGTATTTTGTTTATAGATAACGGAGGTATTTTGTTTATTGATAAACGGAAATCGGAAATGTAATACTAAATAATACAAACTTTTCTGTCACGTGTTAATTTTGCAGTGACTTCCGTTGTTGTAACTGCCTTCTTGTGATTGGTCGGCAAGGAACTACGCGTAAGAAAACAGAACATTTTCAATCCTTCCTATGCGGTTACTGTGACCAGGTATCCATCTTATGCTGGTATGTTGTGTTGTAGCACGCCACATAGGCATGTGTCCAATTTTCTACTGTTAATTTTTACTGCGAATGTAGCACGGCCTTTAGCAGGCAAAGGAGCTTTTGGTGGCCTAGCTTTTATTCCCGATTTTATAAATTGATTTTGTTAGAACACAGAAAATCATTTTATCACAGAATATAATTTTATTGATTTTCAACATTATTAATAATATACTGCTGGTTGATACATTTAGAACACCTGCAATCAGCCTTAGGAAGTAATTAATAGTTTATTGTCACTGATTGTTATACATGATAAACTCTTTAAATCGCTGAATTACAATCGAGTTACATATAAATTCGTTTTCAAAATGTTGAAATCAAAACTAAAGAAAAGAGTAATGACAATATTTAAGATAGTTGAACTTTTTAGCTCAAAAATGATTATTTTATAGACCATTCATGGTTACTTCCAACTTTTCTTAAGCCCTGTTTAAGTTCTACTTTCAAACTATTCCTCCGCTTCATGCAAACACAGTTTAACTAAGTTAAGGTTTATTCTAACCTTAACTAAGTCTCGAAAATTTCACCAACGAGACAACGCATCACATTTGTGCGCACTGACTAGTAATATTTTGTACGAGATCACTAATAATATTTTGCATGAGAACTATTTCTTAATAGGAACTACCAATACACCTATTTTCTCCCGATTTTTATTCGTAATCAATACAGATGGAATATTAATTTATTCTATATTACATATGTATATAATTTATACCATGCATAAAACATAAGTGAAAAGTAGTAGGAAATGGACAATTGAAGGGAGGGGCGTGGGGCGGAGGACTCGCGGCGGCTATTTTGGTTTTTCCCAGAATTTACCCCAAAATTTCCCTAATTTCCCTTTAAAAAAAATATGTCTTACACAATGCGGATGAATCGGCCTCAAAATTGTGCAATATAAGCCGGAATGTGAAAATAGTTACAAGCATCCTCTATCATTCCAAGCTAGCGCCATCCATCTTGGCTGAAGAATGTTCTTGTTCATTGCCCCCCCCCCCCNATTCCTTCTGGCATCCTTTCATCTGACGCCCTGGAGGTTCATACTCTTCCATTCCTACCATTTGTCGATACTTCATGCTCTTACATTCCTGTGATTTCCCTTTTTTCCCTCGGAAATTCCCTTTTCCCCTTTTCTCTGATTCGCTACACGAGGCTCTCGAAAGGGTCTCGTCACTGATTGACTATGCGAGGCTCTTAAAAGGGTCTCAGCTCCGATTGACTACGCGATGCTCTCATTGCGTACTTATAAGCATAGTTAGCTATAATTTCCGAACCGTTTAAAATACAGTCACCATATTCATAACATAATCATCACCTCCGACAAGGAAAATAATTGCAAGGTCATTTATGCCCTAAGCAAACTTATAAGCACAGTTGGCCGTAATTTCCGATCCGTTCAAGATAGTCACCAAATTCGTAACATAGACATCGTCCCCGATAACTAAATTGTGTACGCAAGGTCTTTAAGCCCTATGTGTATATATAAGCATAGTTGACTATAATTTCCGAATCGTTTAAGATACAGTCTCCGAATTCATAACATACACAACACTCCCGTCAACGAAAATTATCGCAGGGTCATTTATGGCCTAAGCGAACTTATAAGCATAGTTGGTCGTAATTTCCGAACCGTTTAAGATACAGATACCAAATTTGTAACATAGACATCGCCCCTCGACAACGAAAATGATCGCAGGGTCATTTATGCCCTAAACGTTCTTTCTCGAGGTAGCCAAATGTAGTCAGACAGATGTAGGTATGGTGGTTACTTAGAGTGACTTGTAGTCAGGGACTGTCATATTTCCACATGTGGCAGTGTAGCTTGCTCTGATGCTTGCTAGATGCATTGAGAAGACAGGGGGAAGGAGACGAACATGCTGCTGGCGACAAAACTGTTCCNTAGATGCATTGAGAAGACAGGGGGAAGGAGACGAACATGCTGCTGGCGACAAAACTGTTCCATGTTGAAGGTACAGATATGACACAGTGCTTCTGCCACATCAAGTAGTGTGCGCATGACTGTGTTCGTGGCCTGCCGCAGTAGTTGGGGATTGCGTAATGTCCGCAGTTCGGCCGCTACAAGATCTTCAAACTTCTTTTATGCCGTCAACAGGCGACTGAATTACTAATTGCGGCTAGCTAAGAGACGATCCTCATCAGACAGTTTTTTTGTTACTGCGAGATGAGTTTGTGGCTGACAAAGATAGAAGGAACTGCGAAGAAGTAGTAGAATAACTGTTATTTGCATGTTCTTTAGAGTTGCGTTCACCATCATTCTGAAAGACAGAGGAAAGAAAAATGTTATTATGCCACGGGACAGAAATCATTACAACAACCTTACTACATTTTAAAATTGTTTCTAACATAAAAATCATTGCAAATAAACGCATTGACTATTGGAAACTAAGAACAAATTTACACAGTTTGCAGGCGGGAGTATCTGTGACTTACCCAGCGTGGCGGGCCTCAGAGGATCGAGGATCCAGGCGGTAATAGCTGTAAGGTTGGTGCCACCAGTCCTGGAGCTGTTGGGTCCTGCAGAAGCAAACCCAGGTTAAATGAAAACACAGTCTCATATGCTGCACAAGAGTGTATGTATGTGACCCAAAAAAACTGGTATAGGCGTGCGTATGCAAATAACAGAGGTATGGAACCAATCAGTGTAACGCGATGCGGTCGGCAGCGCCTATATAAGAAAACAAGCGTCTGGCAAAGTTGCTAGATCAGTTACTGCTGCTACAATGGCAGGTTATCAAGATTTAAGTGAGTTTGAACGTGGTGTTTTAGTCGGCGCACGAGAGATGGGACATAGCATCTCTGAGGTAGCGATAGAATTTGGATTTTCGCGTACGACCATTTCACGAGTGTACCGTGAATATCGGGAATCCGGTAAAACATCAAATCTATGACATCGCTCCGGCCGGAAAAATATCGTGAACGAACGGGACAAACGACGACTGACGAGAATCATTAAACGTGACAGACGTGCAACCCTTTCTCAAATTGGCGCAGATTTCAATGCTGGGGCATCAACAAGTGCCAGCGTGCGAACTATTCAACGGACCATCATTGATATGGGCTTTCGGAGCCGAAGGCCCACTCGTGTACCGTTGTTGACTGCACGACACAAAGCTTTACGCCTCGCCTGGGCCCGCCAACACCGCCATTGGACTGTTGATGACTGGAAACACGTTGCCTGGTCTGACGAGTCTCGTTTCCAATTGTATCGGGCGGATGGACGTGTACGGGTATGGAGACATCCTCATGAATCCATGGACCCTACATGTCAACAGGGGACTGTTCAAGCTGGTGGAGGCTCTGTCATGGTATGGGGCGTGTGCAGTTGGCGTGAAATGGGACCCCTGATACGTCTAGATACGACTCTGACAGGTGACAGATACGTAAGCATCCTGTCCGATCACCTGCACCCATTCATGTCCATTGTGCATTCCGACGGACGTGGACAATTCCAGCAGGACAATGCGACACCCCACACGTCGAGAGTTGCTACCGAGTGGCTCCAGGAACACTCTTCTGACTTTAGACACTTCCATTGGCCACCTAAATAACCAGACATGAACATTATTGAGCTGTGCTGTTCAGAAGTGATCTCCACCGCCTCGCACTCCTATGGATTTGTGGACTGCTCTGCAGGATTCATTGTGTGAAATGCCTCCTGCATACCTTTAGACATTAGTCGAGTCCATGCCACGTCGTCTTGCGGCACTTCTGAGTGCTTGCGGGGGCCCTACACTATATTAGGCAGGTGTACCAGGTTTTTTTTGGCGCTTCAGTGTATATGTAACGCAAAAATATGGAAACATTCTGGGAAAATAGAGAAAAAAAAAATATGAACGGGCTGGATTTTCCGCTCCGCCTGGGTGAACTGGGGGGATTTGTGTGGCTGGAATGCTTTTTGCGAGGCGGACACCTATGTCTGTTGGAAGTGACCCTGGCTAAGGGAAAGGCTCTCCCTCCTCGGTGGGATGGTACTTGGTCGCGCTGGCGAGAGGGTACTGCTGTCCTGGGATGTGTCGGGGATACTGCCAACTCTAGTATCGGAGGTCAGCACACTCGTAAGATTCGGAAAGAGCTAGTCAAGCGCAAGCGTATAGCCTCTGCTATCTCAAATGAACTCACGCCTCCTTGTGGCATTGCTGCTGGGAGACCCACGGTTGGGTCGGCAAATGTGGGGAACTCCTGGGCCATCCTCATGCCTGGTTTACCAAAAAAAAGTATCTGCAGCCCAGGCTGAGCTTGACTCACGGGCAATTGTGATGTCCTAGTGGCAAGTCAGTCGACTCCTTTGCGGTTAAGCCGCTGAAGCCCTAATCAGGCATGTCAGTGTGAAGAAATTGAACTGTTTGGCAATGGTTGAGAGAGGGGTGTCGGTATTAGCCGGCTCCTTCTTGGAAACCCATAAGTGTCATGAAAAGGAAGGAGGAGCACGGGCTTTAGTTGGATGGGCCATACTTCCCCGCCGCCTGTCGCATGCCTCTACAAGGACTGAAATGAGTTTTTTTTCGTGGTTCAAGTAGTGTAATCTAAACCAAAAGCAGAAGTCACGAGACCCGAGTTTCGTATATTTATACTATTTTAAAACTCTATCTGGTGATGGTGACTTGAAGTGGCTTCTTATTCTCCTGTTTTTCAATGCATATTTTAATTTTCCGCGACATATCGACTTTCAGATAGTGCTATATTTTGCCATCTTAATTAAAACTAAGTTCTTCTTTCATAACTGCGTGTTCAAATGAAATACAAAAAAAGTTTTTCGCAATTAATAGATAGATGAGGAAAAACCCGTATAATACCGCTGACGGCTGAGGAAAGTTGCCAGAAATTTTTGTTTATTGCAATGCTTCGCTCAAAGCAATATTATATGCCGGATATTGTAGTGTGTCAACGGTGTCGCCGCTGGATACCTAGTCCCTTCCGAACTTGAAATACTCTCATCAAGTAGCCAGTGGCTAAGTGAGAAGAAGGGAAGTGATTAGTTCGAGGTGCACTTGCGAGGTTCACCTCGAGCCCGTGCGCTATATCTTACCAGAATGCTAGGAAACTATTAAATATGTTTTGGTGAAATACAGTGAATAGTATCTTAAATTTTGAATTTGATTCATTTTAGTGTGTAATTGGCATGTCTTATTATTCCTGTAGAGATAGTGATAGCAATTAAATTATTGTAGTAATATTTTTGCTATTACTTTATGTTGTATAATATAAAATGAAATGGTTAGACCATGGCGATAAAAACTGTATTAGGGTTTTTGAGCCTAGTAGCTATTAACACTAAAGCACACATTTTATTAAACTCTTTATTTAATGCGGCTACGCTCAGATAATACTAACAATGTATATAAAAGGGAGGGTTTTTCTTTTATGTGGTCTTTGTATTTGTGAAACTGGCCATGACACTGCTATTCAGTTGCATTGTTCTAGACTTGCAAGTTTTGAGGCCACTCATATAGTTATGCAACACTATCTAACAAGAAGAATTTTCATATATTATAACTGATATTTTTTTGCAATGTAGACGTTTCGGATTGAATTAAATGACAATTAATATATACGTCTCAATTATGTATACTTGAAAATAATGCAAAGTCAATAATAAACAATTAATTCAGTGAGATGAATTAGCTTTAGCAAACTGACTTGAAGCAGCTGTAATTTCCGTTGGACAAGGCGGAGTTAGAGATTGCCATTTTGTTACTACGATTGGTGTGCTAATTGACGTACTTGACCGAAATATTTGTGTAACAATTATTATGATGTTAACAAAGATTTAAATGTGTTTTCTCACATATTTACGTAAATAAATAGGATATTTATATCGTTTTGAAGTCTCACACCCACCCAGCTACAACATGACGGCAAAGATGAGCTAATAATTATGTCCACGCCATTTCAGTACAAACAGGACAGTTCATATGTCAGATAATATTACCAATAATAGTAATATCGCAGTGGCATTGAATTTCATCAATGGCAGAAACCACGCTGTGGTACAAATGTGTCATTTTGTAGGTATTCATAGCTCAGAGCTGTCAACATAATGAGGACAAATAAATGGCCTTTAGCTTATCGCCCATTGGCTGAACAGTAACACGTACTTACGTTCAGCAATTTCTTATTTGTACTTCTGAACAACGTCTGTTATATTAAATATGAGTAACTAAAAATTGCTACGTCCTACAGCGCTAACCAGGGCAACACAAAGGAGCAAAACTAGATTTTTCAAAATATATATTTTAATGACCGCATTTTATTTTTAGCACTGTATAAGTATTTGTTGAATGTCTTAAAATGAACACAAGTTGTTTTGTTAAGAAAAAAATATTTTTCATATAAGAAACAACTGGGTGCCATACAAAAAGTTTATATAACAATTATAAAAAATATCGAAGCTCACCCTCGAATAAAATCATGACTACAATTTTTATAGCAAAAACTTTGACTTGTACTGATTATTTTCAAACACACGTACAGCTATTTACAATTATATATATATATAGAACAAACTCTATTTAGGAAAAAATCTTACAAACATTATTTTCAAACTACCGAGGGACTCCCGAATGTTCCCTTTTAATTCCATGACCGGAAGGGTCTGATAATACTTATCTCAACATGAAATCGAGGAGCTGCTTCTCAATGAGCCGTCGCCGATCTCTCACATGCCCCCGAAAGGCCGTGCTATAACTCGTTTAGTGGGTTTGCAACAAACAATGCAGCCCGACAGACTGAGTCAAATCATTGAGCCAGCGGCGGGCTGCTGTCTATATGTTTTAGCTGGGCTCCGGGCCCGTATCAATGAGCCTGCAGCTTACCCTGCTTATATAGCACGAAAAACATAACTCACCTCCTCAATCAGGGGCTTAAAACGTTACATTTTTAATGTAGCCAATCAAAGAGCTGAAATATAAGAGAATAGTACATTTTTCTTGTAAATATCGTTACATACCGCGCTGCGGTGCTTCCGTTTAACAGCGCTCCACGGCGACACTAGCGCTGCTAGGCGGCGGGCTTGGAGACTCTTCGCCGCACCAGCAATAGCTCTGTGCGTGTCATGACCACCATCCGCGGTGTCGTCAACTTGACCGCCCACCATGACTGCCTTGCCCAAGGCAGCGCAGAAAACGACGTGGCGTTTCCGCATCAAAATGTAGGGCATCTGCTTCACGTAGTTGCATATTATTTCTCAAGAATTTGCGAAAAGTACGGGTGGGGATAGTAAACGTTTAGACGTGTTACTAGGCGGGCTGTGAGTAGCGGGCAGGCGGAAAATTTGACGAAAATGAGACGCCCCGTCTCAAAATATTTGTGAAGTAATCATCAGACATGACGAAAGAAAGCAAAACTCTTCTTCAGGACTGCTGTTCCAGATGTTTGAGCATTCAGTAACCACTTATGCGTGGAGAGCTAGGTGGCACATCGTTATCTCCGGGCCACCTGGTGCACCATGACTCCCATCAACTTCTCCCTTGCGACAGGCGTGCGCAGGGTTAGGAAATAGGAGGAAGGGGGATCCACTTTTATGAGATTAAAAACACAAAATAAGAATATATTTAGACATAGTAATCATAATTAGTTTACACTAGTACATTAAACCTGTGTAAAGTTTAGTTGATTCAAACTCGCAGACTCTCTATACTAATTCACAGTTACTTTCAACTTTTCTAAAGCCCTGATAAAGTTCTACTTCCAGGATATCCCTCCGCCTCATGCGACAAATCTTAACAAAGTCTATGACATTAAACCAAAGGGAAAAGGCACCGCATTTGTGCGCGCTCAGTGTAATAACATTTTGCATAAGAAGTATTTCTTACTAGGCATTACCAATACAACTATTGTTTACCTGTTTTTATTCATATTAATTATAAAGGAAATATTATAATTCATAGACAGAATATAAGTAACAATAAAAATACTTTTATGCTAGCAGAAGTATAAAACGCTTGTGATGCGTGGCATTTTTAGGAAACATCTAAACACGTCGTACATGTGTGATTTTTCAAAGGTTTGGTTAAAAAATATGAAGAAACCGCGAACAGACTATAGTGTGAATACGAAATTGGCAACATTATTTTTTATTTCCATAACTTCATGATGCAACTCCCTGCAACTTCCCTGCTCACGCATATGTCCCACGCGTACAAATGCAAAAATTTACGCCCAACTGGTTGCCTACCTACAGGCGAAAAACTTTCTGTGGCTTACACAAACTATGCCATCTCTGGAGGCAGAATCACACTGAGTTCCACTCACATTGTAATCACGTCACATACTTCCATTCCATAGAGGACAGTTTGGTTTTTGGTGTGTAATGGTGCATCCATTTTTCATTAACGGATACAGTTTCCGCATAGGCGTATCCCTTCTTTATCAAAGTGCTGCAGATTTGTTAAAGAAGTGGCAAAACGAACATCTTTGCACTGTCGCGTTAAACATTTTGACACCCAATTTGCATATGCATTGCAACAGTGTTGCCGTCAGGGATGATGTAGCAACTTATAAAAGGTCTACGTCCCTAGCGATGTCTCCTATTGTTCATCGTCTACTCACCTGAATGTTACTCAATCATTCTAGTTTGCTACTGCGACGCTCATTACATACAACCGTTCTTCGGCCGGCGAACTGTCTGCCCAATTCTCTCATAAACTTCTACCGCTTGCCTGTGGATTTCGATGGAAGAGTAATGTTTATCTCATAAAAACCTAATCACAGAGCGAATTTCCACGCGGTATTACGTTGAAAGCTGTATCGCTATCAGGCCGCTCACTTTGAGGTGTGTCGTGGTATCGGAACGGGCTGCCGCAATAAGCAGCGTGTACACGTGTGAAAATGTGTCATTCTCCAAGTATGCAAGGAAAATATTATCACGGATTCCTTTATTATCGATCCACTCTCTTATATGAATGTTTATATCCTAATCTAGCACCTTTACCTACCTTGGTGACATACGCACCTACATGTGGCTTCCACAGTTGCATCCAAGCCCGTGTCTCAATTGGCCCATATATATATATATATATATATATATATATATATCGTTATCGCAACCACGTTATTGTGACGTCAGAGAGAACGTTCTCTGGTCGTCTTAATTCGTCGGAGAGAGCGTGAAAGAGAGAGAGCACTAAGATGTATACTCGCAGACACTCTCTCGCAGAGGGTCCGCGGTGGTGTAGTGGTAAGGCTGTCCGCCTCCCACCTAGGCGCACCGGGCTCGATTCCCAGGCTGGGCCGCTCCCGGACCCTCGCATGTGGGAATAGTGCCGGACGATGCTGCTGGTCGGCGGATTTTTTCGGGAATCTCCCGTTTCCTCCGCTCCTTCATTTCAGCGCTGCTCCTTACTCACCTAGCTTCACCCTTATCGGCTCTCAAGACCTCGATGTTAAGAGCCGCCGAATTTCCGTATTTGGATAAGGTTTTAGTAGCCACGTCGCATTTTACATGTAAGTTAATAATTTCAACGGTTTTAGTCAACGAAACAACTTACGTAACACGTATTTATAAAAAAATATATATAAGGATTCTTACCACAAGTCTTGTATTTTTCGTCACTTTACTGCAACATGGCGTTAATACATAAAACGAAAATAATATAATTTTAGGCGCTAGTAATTATTCCGGTAGTGCTGTAACTATTTGTGAATTGTTTTGAATATATGTGAATTACTTTCAATAGTTACGATCGTGGTTTTAATTTAACGTGATTTCGCGCCTTTTGGCACCAACTGTCTGCGCGACGTCGGAAACAAACGATAGAGCGATCGTCTCTGTTTCACAGAGTGAGAACGTGAGAAAGCGCGAAGCAGTGCTCTCTCCAGGTTGTGCGAATAAGTGCTCTCTCGAAAGGGCATTCTTTAAATTTAGACACGGCTCAAGGCTGGTCCTAGTTGCGCAGCTTCGTCAAATGTATTTATTTGTACATGCACACGTGCACACACCAGTTGATCACTTACAATATGGCGTGTGCGTGAATTGCATCGATTATGGTTCGGTGCAGACGGCGCAAGAAGTGCGACGAGGGCGGTGCGGTGCTACTTCCCGGGCCTCCGCGAAGCAAATACAAGGTGTGGCCGAGCTGTAAGTACTGCGCCAGGTGGTCGGCGAGAACGCGCACAGAGAAACGTGACTTCAGCCATGCGCACGGCCACGACAAACAAAATTCGAGGTGAAAGACCTTCCTTTCGGTGAACGATGCACTACAGGTCCAACTGTCAGCCTGGCTCGTTCCTTATCTTGGGAGCTGAGAACAGAAGATTGCCACCGCACAATAAATACACGAGGAATGGCATGTGGCTGAGTGCTGAGAAATGTTTTTTAGAAACACTGGATACATTTCTGAAGGGCATTCGGCGGAATACGACAGCTAGTAGCATGTTTCTCAAGAACCAACTTGTACGATAAAATGGTAAGGATACGAGGAGCAAAGAAGACAACCTAAAATAGCGTCAGCAAGTTCCAACGTACGTAAAAGTACGCGTGCCTTGGATTACTCGGAATGAGGCTGAACAACAACTAAGTTAAGTTTAATTTACTGCATCCATGAGATCCTTTTGTACGTGTTTGTACAAAGGTGCCTGGACAAGTCTCTAAGTACAAAAATACAGATATGGGATTACGTAAACCAGTAACGAGAACGAATGCAAGTTGTTCTGGTCGACTAAAGTTCGTTTTTGTTCAGACAACGTACATCTGCCATTTTTGCAATTTCTGCATATAAATTATAAGTGTATAACAAAATAACCTATATATAAAAATCTTTACTTTTGACACACACACACACACACACACATAAACGGTGTAACTATTCAGATTCTAGTGATGTAGTAACGTAAGCATTCATCCCCATGGCGATCACACATGTGTTCTTCTGCCACGATTAGCAACAAGTGGTCAATATAATATTCAAGTGTATCTTGGCTTGCTGTAAGACAACTTCTTTCATTCCTCTTTCATGTTCGAGTAACTTGAAACCCATGAATGAAGTAAACTACATACAGGTTATTATTATTATTATTGGCATTTCTATTAAATATTTAAAGGTCTATTTCTTTGGGGATGGCATGTGCACCAAGTGCCCAGCCCCTGGGTGCATCTCTGGTCTGCAGAGTGAGGGTTGTATTTATATCGGCTCTGATTTTTTCTGGACATTTCCGAACGTATGCATACCCCAGATGACTCAATTCCGTTTCCAGAGGTTTTTTGATCGGAGGAAGCAATCCCCGACGCCGCCAGGTGCGAGACGTCAATCACAGTCCTGTCTCCCCTCCCCGCACCCTATAAGCCAAGGATGTCGCCAGTCCTTGTAGAGGCATGAGCCTCATGGCCGCCGGCGGGCGACAGGTGGCGGGGAGGTATGGCAGAAGGAAAACCGCCAAACAGTAGCATATTTAAGTTTCCAGCGATTTCATAGTGTAGTTTATTAACACACGAATTCCAGCCAATAGATGCATATGGCAGTACTAGTTTTTACATGTGGAGGAATGAATAATTTTAATAGGGCTGTTGACATGTGTTAGTTGTTTCGGGAAGGGAGGGG
>NQII01003912.1:81731-155521 GCA_002778355.1 Clitarchus hookeri
TTTCAATAATTTTCTGTAAGAGGTCTTGAAGTATCTAAATTTCATTCAATGGCTTACATTTGAACATTTGATCTACTTTTGATGAGTGACTCGTGTGCGGCTGTGAATTAATAATAATAAACACGATTAAAGGAAGACAGAATCAAGAGCAATTGGGACGAAAGTGTAAATACATGCTTCTCAGTTATCAAAAACACAGCAGCGGCCATTTTACAAATTGCAGCGACTCGATTATGCAGAGGATTGCGAGGTATGTATTACAAGCCTATTGATTTGCTTTGTAGTTTTCTAATAAGTGATATTAATTAATGAAGCAGCAATAAGTAAATCGCTAAAGTTTTTTTTATATTAATTATAAATTGGTAAACCCAGTTGGTAATCACAACAGGTTAGTTTCTGTTAACTGCACAAACTGCATAAACTACCAAATATGCACAAAGTTGCACAGCACAGCGTTTCTCTCAGTCGTATATGACGTCACAACCCTTTTGCACTGTATTTCTCTTTGTTGGTTGGTGCAGATTATTTTGGGACACTTTGTGCAGCACAAACTGCGCTAGCTGTCTAGGTGTAGTGCAAACAAAACTGGCGTATTTTTGCTGTTAATCCCATTAATTTGGTTTCGTAAAGTATCTCAACGTAACATGAAAATTAATAGGGCCTTGCCGTGTTTCGTGGATGACCTACTAGAATTTCGTTCATCCCACCAAAACTTGGACAATACTGCAAAATGCTATTTCACAAAATTCTGTTAGCACACTTACACCACCAAATAATTTTGATAGGGCCTACACCAACAGAGAATTTTGGTGTGGCTGCACAGCACAGCTCTGTACAGTAATACACCGCACTGCACTACACAGACCATGGATGAATGAAACGAAGCTATTGAGAATGGCAGAACTCATATGTATAGTCGGGATAGCAGATGTACATATGTTATGCGTCTGAAAATGCTTCTAGCATGGTTAAAGTAGTTTAATAGAACTGCCACATATCGCTGAATGATGGACAAGGAAGCTGCTGGCTCTACTCGTGCCTGACAACCGTCCTCCCTCCTGACGATCTCTCAAGGTCGTCTAGAATCTGTCGGCCTTCTATGGGTACCCATCATGTGTCCATTACTCCCAACACACAATCCAACTGTGAAGTCTGAAAGGCACCAAAGGAAGTGCAATTTGGCGCACCATTAACCCTGCCTCTTGCAGCGATTTTATTCGACCTCTCTTTCAATCAATGCCCGTCACTTTTTCGTTCTGGTGCTTCGTGCGTCTTCTCATTTATCACGCCCTGTCAAGTATCGTGCGTGTCTCATCGCATGCACCATCGCGTGTCTCGTCGCATGCACCGACATGCCACAAAAGAACGACGGCAGCGCTTTTGTACGAAGTACGTGCATGCGCCGTCGCACGAAACACATATTTTACACATCATACATCGGCGTATCTATTTGCCAGCTTTCGTGGTTGCCGAATATTTTTTACGATGTATACATGTTTTAATAACCTTGTTAACTTTGAGAAGTTTTTTTTTTAATTTTAAGCTAGGTTTCTTTCTCACACGAATATAAAACGACCACTGTGCATTATCCCTGTTTCATCCTCATAGAGGACATTAACTTCTCACACATATAATTTGTTGACTAGAGGGGTAGGGGGTCCGTGTGGCGAGGGCAGACTGGGGAGTACTATGAGGAAATTCGTAGGTTGGATGGGCTCATTCGCAGAAGAGCCCTGACAAAGTGCCTTGGCGTGAAACGATGAGCGTCTTAATTAAATAAATAAAGTGTCTGAATTTAATCTCCAAATTTATTTACAACTCTGCAAAATATGCATACCTACATTCACAATGTACCATCACTTGCTACGTTAGCCTTAACTGCAAAGGAATTATGAACACCCACAATTAACCGTTACTCAATAGCCTGCCACATTAATTAGAGAATTAAATTATTTGAAATACTGTAACAAAATTATGCAATACTACGCTCTACATCAATCACATTGCACAAATTATGCTATATATATATATATATANCGATGAAAGTAGCGCCAATGTTTACTATTCGTTTATGTATCCTTTCGCCATCAGCTGGTGCGTCCAGTGGCAACTGTACATTTTAATAAGAAGCTCTCAGCTAATCCACTTGTCATTGTAATGCTAAACAAATTTTAAGGTATTTATAGTCTGATATCTGTCTAAAAAAATGCTTAGATTATAAAAGTAAAAAAAAAAAAACCTCGCAAAAAATGAAATATTTGTTAACTCTTGTTTAATTTATTAGAGACCGCGAATTTGGGTTAACGTTTGCGGTAATTGTAGTTCACATCACGCTTTGGACGTTACAGCTAATATGTTAAGACTGGAAATAAAAGTAATTCGGGGAACTTGCTTGACAACGCAATTTCGGTTTCATTCGCCATCAAACTCCTCACCGACGACTTTTGCAAATCAGTTATTCTGCTAGTACTGATACTAAACAGCTCGACTTGGAAAAATGTGGCATGGGATAACGTAAGAATTGCTTAAAAACTACCCACGCGCCTCTCACTTTCTTCTTTGTATTAATACAGTATAAAAACCACTAAAAGAACACAAGAACTTTGTTATTTTACACAAGAAAGTTATTTTTTTCTGGCTAGTAGTGTTCGGGAGCTCGCTGGCAGATGGCGTGGCAGAGCGTGTTATAAGTCGGGTGAGCCTAGCGTGTTCGTCAACAGGTAGCAGCACGTTGGCCTGCCTCTTGATCCCGTCTGTTTAAATGTTCACTTTTCTCCTATTACTGACCCGAAACGACACGAGTTTGAAATAAATTTCGTCAAATTATTTGTATCAAATAATTCAACAATACCCTGCGATGTTTCTGTAGGCTTTTAGAATTAATTTCAAGCATGTATGGATGGGATGCTGACTGGGGATACGATGTACACCCAATGTTTGAACGAAATCCCAATTATTGAAGTTGCGTTTATTTGAATACGAACCATTATAATTTGCATTTCATTTTGAACACTTCTACATTACTACTTTAGCACTAAGTTTAGTTCGTAACGCAACTACAGCTGTTTTGGGAAAACAAAATAAAATGTATTAATTAATCTAGGAACTCTTTCTTATCCGCGTATTTCCTGCTTGTCTGATGTGCGTCCGCAGTAGAGTCAGAATAGCCAACGTAATATTAATTTTCATTCGTTCATCAAGTTGCCACTCACTGACTGTCATGATCTTGCCAAGTTATGTGAGACAGAGTATATCAGTAACACTTGAACTCCTCTTACCACAGCTCCGTCGTCTAGGTGGATCAGGGGGCCATGGTGGTGTAATGGTTAGATTACTGGTCTCCCACCTAGACAAACCGGGTTCGATTCCCGGTGGGGTCAGTCCCGGATTTTTGCGCCAGATGATGCCGCTGGCCGGCGGGTTTTCTCGGGGATACCCCGTTTCCCCCCGTCCTCACATTCCAGCGCCGCTCCATACTCACCTCGCTTCACCCTCATCGGCTCTCAAGACAATGCTAAGAGCCGCACAAATCTCTTCACTCACTCTAGGTGAATCACAGACACCGTAGCACTTGTCCAGTGGCGCCCGGATCACTCCTCGCAGTCGCTTTGAGTAAACAGGTGGCAGTTTCCCGCTGTCAATAACCACCGTAGCTCACCGAATTATCGGGAACACTCACAAGACACAGTCATTAATAGCACTCTCGAAACCCTTTTCGGTGGGTAAAGTGCTACATTTGTATGTACAATAATCCTGTCTAGATCATTCAGCACTTACGCACGCCCTGAGATAAGCTAATTTGACATCGAGACGTTTCTCAAAAAGCGAGACAATAGCTAGCTTCTTGGTGAGCTGTCGGTCACGCGCATAAAAAAACAAGTCATATTCTCTTCCTTTCGCATCACGTCATATCGTACTGCACTCGTGTTGCCGTGCAGACGCGTTTAAGCAGTGTTTATTCCGATGAGTACCGACCGATTCCATTTGAAGTTTTACAATAATACAATGGTTTGTCGGCGGCGGTCAACGCTATGCTACTAACCATGCTAGCACAAGAAATTTCATTTTTTGCTTCAAAATGTAGAACAAAACATATGAAAATATGGCACTCACAACGCCGCATGTGTTGGAAAGAAAACAGACAGACAGTAAATAAACGAGCCATTACGAAATTACGCATGATGAAGATTATGAGAGAGATTACTATGAGTATGAGAGATGTGCCAGACGAAGAATTATTTATGATAAAAAAAATTAATCGTAGTCGCTGGGGTATTGGAGCCAATAAACAAGGCCAGAGCTCACCAGAAGATCATGGAAATCTGATCGTGAAAATGTAGTTAACAGATGGTGATTAATATTTTACACTTTTTTTTCGAATGTTATCCAACCAGTTTGACGCACTTCTGCATGTTTAGTTTGTTTTAATATATATTATCATTTTATATAATTCATCTACCTTTATTTTTAGTTTATTTGTTTGCACTGCACTAAGTAACAACACGTCTACCTGTCGTAGACCGAGGCAAAAAGTAAATAAATAATGAATGTTTCTATTTATCGTCGTCCGGCGCCGGCAAACGTAAGGTAAGAACTTCATCTTCATGCAATGCACTCGACGCCGGAGTCCGTCGGCGACAGCGGACTGCTGTGCTCTGATTGGCTAGAGCTCGTCGCAACGCATCGCGCTATTGTGAAAATTGCTTAAGCATCTGTACGGCGAGACGGGTGAAATGCGATATGACGATGCGAAAGGAAGATGCGACATACAGGGTGAGTATAAAAGAATACCCCAAATTTTAAGGTCTATAATATCAAAATCAAACAACCTACAACCTTGATTGACCAATCAAATAAACCGTGGAACTGTGAAGTTTGTTTACCATACGTTCATAAATGTTCAATGTGACCACAACGAGCGGCCCGAATGACATCTACGCGATAATCAAACTCGTTCCACACTCTTGTCAGCATGTCCGGTGCTACGGTTTGGATTGCGTCCGTAATTCTCGTTTTGAGGTCGTCAATGTTAGTCGGCAGTGGTGGACGAAACACTTGATCCTCTATGTACCCCCATAATAAAAAAATCGCACGGGGTAAGATTCGGGCTTCTTGGGGGCCAGTGATGAAGATCCTGGTCACCAGCTGCTCCTCGACCAACCCAGCGTTGCGGCAACGTCTCGTACAGGTATCCGCGAACAGCTAGGTGCCAATGGGGTGGCGCACCATCCTGCTGGAAAATTAAGTCCCCTACCGCCTCTTCTAACTGAGGAAACAACCACTCTGTAAACATGTCCAAATAAGGGATTCCAGTAACAGTGGGCTCGTGAAAAAAAGAAAGGGCCGAAAACAGTGTCTTTGGATACAGCGCAAAACACGTGAATGTATGGTTAACAAACTTCACGGTTCTACGGTTCATTTGATTGGTCAATCAAGGTTTGGTTTTGATATCATAGACCTTCAAAGTTGGGGTATTCTTTTATACCTATCCTGTATTTTTCATACTGCTGACTGACAGGCTGGCCGGAAGAGGTAGGGATAACCGTGGTGGGAATAAAAGTAAGGTGGGACCGTGGTGAGTAAGAGAGAGCCGGCTCACATTCGCAACAGTATTACACGTATTGTTTAGAATTATAATTTCACATTCATTACAAATAGGAATCTCTCTAACATTAAAAAAAATCTGTAAAATAATTATAAAAATAAAAATATATATAGGCTTATATATACCAGAGGCGCATGACAAACTCAGTTATCCGTCGAAAGTACTGTGGTTACCAAAATTAACACCGGCGTTCGTCAAAAAGGCTAAATGATGAAACTGAGTTTTTGAAATAAAATATGTATACTTTCACTTTATATAAAATAATTTTTTTTTTAACTTGGAGCTGTGAAAGCAAACGAAAAATCACTTGGATTACTGTCAAAAATTAAAAATGACTCTGTGCGAACACAAAAAAAAACTATAAATTTGTAAGCTCAAGAATGGAATCTAGAGGTAATAGGCGTAAGACAGTATTTTTCTTCTTATACGATTCTGAGAATATTGTCTGGGATTATTGGTATGTTTTTGTTTCCTTGCAGATATAAATTAGAACAAAATATTTCAGATTGTATTGTAGTTTGATATTATCGTCGCTATGATGCTCTGATCGTAGAAACTACCATAAGCCTACCGCATGCCAAGGTCAGCGATACTGCAATGTGTCTTGTCGTCGATTTGGCTTGATGCCAGATATGTCTTGCTCCATTGTCAACTTGTCACCTGACCACAAGGCTCTTTTGGCATTCATTCAACATTGCCGTCGTACTGAGATCAGAAGACAAAGGTTCTGGTGGTGAAGTCGAGTTCGTTGATCATTACGGTGGGAGTACGCCTTAAACACGTGTCCTCTCATTCACACTATCACATATCCAGTGGATACTAAGGGAAATATTTAAGTAAAATAACGTTTTGTAAAATTGATTATCATATTTAACGAACAGTCATGGGGGAAAAAATTATTCATATTCATATAGACGACAATTAAAAAAGGCTATGTAACTTGGAAAATTTACCTTCGAAATAAGAAATTAAGTGTCAGTATTTTGATGCAATGGACCGCTTTCCATACTCACGCATGCACGTAGGACGGAGCAGGGGCGAATCCAGGCTTGATGTTCAAAGGATGGNCATACTCTAAAAATTACTATTCTACGTGTTACAATATTTTTGTATTGATTTATGATACATTTGGTAAAATAATTCAGTTACATTACAAATTCAAGGCGCCGAACTTTATCTTTGGAAAATCTATCTATGACTTTTTCATGGTCAATTTTTAAGTCTCTATGCACATCATATAAATACCATACTATTCAACGTGTTACAATATTTTCATCGATTTATGATACATGTGGTAAAATAATTCCGTTGCATTACAAATTAGAGGCACCGGATTCGCTCTCTTTAGCAAATCTATATGTACCTTTTTCAGGGTCACTTTTCAAGTCTCAATGTACATGTAACAGGCAAATACCATTCAAATGCTCCTCAGTCATTCTTGATCTAACCTAAGATTTGACTCGCCGGAGAGTATAACAAGAGCGTTCGGCTGTAGCAACACTGACTGGTTTAGTACACAGAATTTGCAGTAGCACACCAATTGTAGGGAATATGTTAGCATCACAATCATCCAATACTTCAAGCACTGTCTCTGGTATTTCCTTGGTCTTTTGGTCTCTTCTCCATTTGGCTTCCCATAGTTNCCTTTTTCAGGGTCACTTTTCAAGTCTCAATGTACATGTAACAGGCAAATACCATTCAAATGCTCCTCAGTCATTATTGATCTAACCTAAGATTTGACTCGCCGGAGAGTATAACAAGAGCGTTCGGCTGTAGCAACACTGACTGGTTTAGTACACAGAATTTGCAGTAGCACACCAATTGTAGGGAATATGTTAGCATCACAGTCATCCAATACTTCAAGCACTGTCTCTGGTATTTCCTTGGTCTTTTGGTCTCTTCTCCATTTGGCTTCCCATAGTTNTCATCCAATACTTCAAGCACTGTCTCTGGTATTTCCTTGGTCTTTTGGTCTCTTCTCCATTTGGCTTCCCATAGTTAAAATTCCCCTAGAAGATAAATCTCAGATACTGTTGATGCAGAATCTTATTGCAAAAAGAAATTGTATTTTTTTTTGCAAGTGACTTCATTTCTTGCTCCATGCGTTCGTTTGATGTATTTTGTTTTAAAATACTACTTGGCATCAAAGTCTTCCTGTAGAAATGCTTCTGAAAATCTAGCTGAAATATCGGACACCACATAGTTCAACAGTGATGTGTAAATTGACCTCCGATAATATTCTTCACAGGTTGATGATGGATGATTTTCTCTGCATGTCTGCGTTCTGACTGTTCGGGGATTAAGAATAATACAACCAAGCTGAGAGGCTAAAGTTTCACATTCCACATATTCTTTCCTAAAATCATTGAGATGATTTTCACGATTATTTTTTAGAGTATTAATAGTATCAGCAATGGTGTAAGCAGCACAGTGAACATCAAGCGATTTTGTTTGGTGCAAATTGTCTAAGAGGGAGTGTATATTTAAGCACTTCAATCAGAGACAAACAAGAGAGATATAATGAAATCACTGCTACATAGAGAATGCCAAACGTTGATGCTTTTGATGATGTCTTAGCAACTTTTCGCCTAGATATCTTATCAAGAACATTGATAACTTTAAGGAAGAGCATCGCGAAATCGAATGATGGAATCGTGACGTTCAACGCACCTTGTTTCACATAAATAGTGCAAACCTTTTTCAGTTTCTAAAGTTGTCTTAAGAAACCATCGCCGCGGTGGCCACATAGTCGTATATTTTGTCGGCCAAAGAACATGATTGTATTTACAATCGGCCTTAACTTCTCGCGGTTTTCCTCCGTTTGCTCCAAACGTTGAGAGTTTAGCCTATCGATTACCTCAGCTTCTGGTTTGTGGTAAGATTTCAAGAATTTCTTGCCCGCATCAACATTAGCCTCGTGGTAATGAGATTTCTTATGTGTTTCAAAATGGCCATCCTTGCCATAAAGTTTCGCGAAGGATTTTAAAGGCTTTGTCTCAAACTTCTGCAATGAAACATCTTGATTGTGGCCTGCTTTACCACTACGCCTCCAGACCTGGTAGGTCACAGTGTCACCGCAGGGCTGGCAACACGCAGGACCACCGACTACTTTGAAGGATGTGGAGAGGGGGTGGCTACCCGCAAAGTCCTCTCCGCCTTCACCCTCGTGGAGTTCCTGGCGTCAGCACGGACGAGGGAAGACGGAGTTGGCTGCTAGAATTGAGTTGTCCAGGTTCCGATGCACACTACGAGAAGCAGGATGGCCCTGCAATTGTAGCTGCTGTTAATATTACTGTGCAGGCATATGCGCAGAAATATTGACAGCAGTTATACCCCAAGGGTGCTTGCACCCACAGCCATTTTTTCTTCTAGAGCTCAATTCCCCTCATTAAAGCGTGTTACCAAACCTACTGTCTCCTTTTGCATTTTTTAATGCATGATAAGTTTGAACTTCTTTTCTGTCGAGAGGGTTTTTACCGTGTCTATGCGGGGTTTTTCCCCTCTCCCTTCTTTAACCATAGCTTTGCTATACGCCCCCTTAGGGATGTAGTCCATGGCCTAACCTCGGCCATGGCTGCCAAATATCCCTCCTCGCCACGATGCACGCCTCCTTTGCATGAGATTCCCTGCCCTTTAAGCGTATGATGTTCAACCTTGAGACGCACTAATCCCCCGTACCTACCGCGGTCCCAAATAACACATAGTTTTAAAGTAGGAAAAAAAAAAGTTTGCTAGATCGGTTACTGCTGCTACAATGGCAGGTTATCAAGATTTAAGTGAGTTTGAACGTGGTGTTATAGTCGACGCACGAGAGATGGGACATAGCATCTCCGAGGTAGCGATAAAATTTGGATTTTCGCGTACGACCATTTCACGAGTGTACCGTGAATATCGGGAATCCGGTAAAACATCAAATCTTCGACATCGCTGCGGCCGGAAAAAGATCGTGAACGAACGGGACAAACGACGACTGACGAGAATCATTAAACGTGACAGACGTGCAACCCTTTCTCAAATTGGCGCAGATTTCAATGCTGAGGCATCGACAAGTGCCAGCGTGCGAACTATTCAACGGACCATTATTGATATGGGCTTTCGGAGCCAAAGGCCCACTCGTGTACCGTTGTTGACAGCAGGACACAAAGTTTTACGCCTCGCCTGGGCCCGTTAATACCGCCATTGGACTGTTGATGACTGAAACACGTTGTCTGATCTGACGAGTCTCGTTTCCAATTGTGTCGGGCGGATGGACGTGTACGGGCATGGAGACATCCTCATGAATCCATGGATCCTACATGTAAACAGGGGACTGTTCAAGCTGGTGGAGACTCTGTCGTGGTATGGGGCGTGTGCAGTTGGCGTGAAATGGGACCCCTGATACATCTAGATACGGCTCTGACAGGTGACAGATACATAAGCATCCTGTCCAATCACCTGCACCCATTCATATCCAATGTGCATTCCGACGGACGTGGACAATTCGAGCAGGACAATGCGACACCCCACACGTCGAGAGTTGCTACCGAGTGGCTCCAGGACATGAACATTATTGAGCATGCCTGGGATGACTTGCAACGTGCTTATAATGTGGGTTACGTAATACTGAAACCCATTTCATGATATTTTAATCTATAGAGGCTGAATATTTTATCCTTAATTTTTATAACTTATTTCAAAATACTGGGATAGCAAAGTAACATCTAATTACTATTCGTACGAAAATAGAATAACAAATGTGCCTGGAAAAGTTAAACGTTTTTAAAAATTGAGAGGTATGAGTTTGCAGGAAAATGTTTAAATTAAGTATAACGACATGAGTCTAAATGAATAGTGGTTATTCGTTAGAGTAACATTCTTGGATAAAATATTTACCTTAAAGTTTAAATTAATTTTCTAATGCTGTTCGAAAACGGTGTTTCGAAACGTCGATATTTCAAACACAACGAAGCCGGCGACAAATGAAGCCAAATCAGGTTAAAACTATCAGCAAATTTGCAAGAAACATATACGTTTACAAAACCAATTTTATCCCTATTTCAATGTTTTTCTGTAATCCACGGCTGGCGCTAAGATGGCGAAACCAAACATGTACAACTACATCACACACACGTTAGTCAATAGGAAACCGTTGCAATTGTTTACAAAGGAGTTAAACAAATTTACGTTTTGAAAGCGTGATAATTTGAAAAATAAAGTGCGCACGGGAATAATACTTTGCCGCATAGTATTATATACGATAAATATTTTTAAGGGATCAATAAAAGTGAAAATATTTTTCCAGGAAAATCCCTATTGTAACACATACTTGGTGCAAAGCTGCGATTTTTATTAACGTAGTGAAAGATCCTCGTACCATTATGTGGTATGTATTTTCAACTTATTCCTTCACGAAAATAAATATAAACGCCGGAATATGAAATCTCTCTAGATACATTACATTGCCACACACTCCCAAAACAACTGACATCTCAAGGATTTCCAGATACGTATCTGATAAGCGAGTGTGGAAAATAAACCAGCAACTGATAAAACGTCTCGGTTGGCGCCACGGAGGCGTGTGCATAGGCGGCCGGAAAGTGTTTGATGATAACCGTTTGGTGGTGGCGGGGTTAAAGATAGTAGATACAGTGACTCTCAGTGAAAGTGGTACACCTAGTACGAACTGACATTAGATTGGAAATGAATATTCCCTCTAAATCAAAAATACTGCTAACCTAGTTTGTTTAATGCATTACATATCCAGCTTTTACTGTCTATAAAGATACGCATCATTTATATGATTATATCTGCATAAAATGGAAAACACTAAAACAACTGTAGATTGAACGCCACAGTGAAAGTGGTGGGTACACTGCCCAATACTCCCCCCCCCNAAACAACTGTAGATTGAACGCCACAGTGAAAGTGGTGGGTACACTGCCCAATACTCCCCCCCCCCCCTGAACCATGCGTACCTTCGTTCAGTGCATGAAGGCAAGGATTACATTCAAGTAAGCTTTCATAGATCAACATAGAATGTGAAAGAGGTCAGAAAGAAGTCTGTGACGGTGAGAAAGCTGGTCATTTTGCATTACTAAAGGGGCAAATCTCTGCGTGAGATCGGCAAAATTGTGAATAGCAATCATTCTACTGTGCGAAATATCGTTCGTCGCTTTCGTCAGTACAGTAGAATAGGGAACAAAAAGAAGCGTAGTTTCAAAAAAATATTCACTACATCAGACGAGCGATGGATTCGACGTCAAATAAAGAAGAATTCCGCGTTAAGTGCACCAATATTTGTCAAGGAAGCAGAATTCGTCCTGGGGAAAAAAGCCTGCCCAGAAACCGCGAGGAGAGTCTTTCGTAGATAGGACTTCAATGGTCGAGTAGCGCGCAATAAACCATACGCTGATAAATCTTTTGAATACTGAGCTCGCAGAAAGAGAAAGAAATCTTCGGCCGAAGGTGAAATACGGGGGTGGGTCCCTGATGGTATGGGGTTGTATGGCAGCTTCGGGTGTGGGGAAACTCAATTTCATAGATAGTACTATGGATCAATATGTGTATTTGGATGTATTGAGGAAAGAACTGACACCGAGCGCAGAGAAATTAGGCTCGCGGGATTGTTTCAGGTTCTACCAGGACAACGACCCGAAACACAATGCCCATAAGGTACGCATGTGGTTACTCTATAACTGCCCCCTTGTACTGGATACCCCTCCACAGTCTCCAGACACAATGCCATTGAAAATTTGTGAAGTGTGTTGAGAGAAAACATCCGCAAATATCCCATATCTAACCGGAATGACCTCAAAATTGCCCTTCAAACGGAATTATATAACATTGAGCCCTCTTATTGTGAAAGGTTGGTTCGATCTATGCCAGATAGGCTTAAGGAGATTGAAATGAACTGTGATCGTCACATTAGATACTAAGTGTCCACACATGCCCTTTAACGACAGGAAATACACAGACTGTACCATTTCCATTGTGGTGTACATCTTGACCTCAGAATGTGTGGTTTTTTGTTGTAAATTTAAAAAAAAATTTGTGAAGATATTTACTTTATATATCTGTTGTATGATGATTGTAAATACATTTATTCACCAATACACTCAATTTTCATACCCAAAATACTTGTATTACAACAAAGAAATATCATAGAATAGGTGTACCACTGTCACTGTGAGTCACTGTAGATAGTGGAATTATATCTCTACGGTACCGATTATCAAGATTCGAAAGTACAGTATCATAATGCATCGGAACTGATGTTAGACGTTAAGCAACTCCAGACCATCATTGAGTAAGATTGCGGGCGCAGATCTGACGTACAGGTGATGAATGGGATTCCAAGCTTCAACAATATCAGCACAGTGCCAGTACAGTAAGTATGTTCTCTTAAAAGTGTTATATTACTGAAAATGGAACCCGGTTCACTGTTCGCTTCAGCTGCAACAAATAGAGATTGACAGAGAGAAACAGAGAAAGAGAGATCGCTCGACGAACATCCGCTTCGGCAACAGCACACACGAAGAAATCANATTGACAGAGAGAAACAGAGAAAGAGAGATCGCTCGACGAACATCCGCTTCGGCAACAGCACACACGAAGAAATCAATCGCGATGATGTCTTGTGCCTCATCGGGGCACATGTAACTGTTCATACCGTTAAAACAGTAAACAATATAATAGAATCAAAATGGGGAACTACTGTGCACTGTTGCAAAAACCACTGTGAAAAATTACGTCGAGGTGCGAAATCTGCTGGTCCCAATGCCTGCACCTTTCGCATCTGGTAAGCACGCAGCAGCTGCTCGTGCATAACACGCGGAACAGGACACACCCATTCCGTGCGCAATGGCGCGGGTACTTGGCGGGTTTTCCTCCACAATATGTAGTACTTCTTCTTCTTCCACATTTGGTGCACGGACATTCCTCGGGTGGTCAGACCCACCCCGTGCCTTAAACGTGCCTGTTTCACGCAGTCTCTGAGTGGCAGATATGAAGGTCTCGTGATGAGGTTGCCGCCGCGCTGGAAACACCTCATGGCGCAATCGTACAGCAACTCGTGCATTACCTTTAACTTTACCGTAAAGCAGAACCATGTCCGTCATTTCTGAGTTCGTTTACAGTCAGGGACACAAATATAAGCACAGATGCTGAAACAGGTGTACAAATACTATTAATAGAATCTATTTAATAATNCCATGCAGTCTCTGAGTGGCAGTTGTGAAGGTCTCGTGATGAGGTTGCCGCCGCGCTGGAAACACCTCATGGCGCAATCGTACAGCAACTCGTGCATTACCTTTAACTTTACCGTAAAGCAGAACCATGTCCGTCATTTCTGAGTTCGTATACAGTCAGGGACACAAATATAAGCACAGATGCTGAAACAGGTGTACAAATACTATTAATAGAATCTATTTAATAATCTTTGCAGGTCAAAAAGATATAAACAATATATACTAAGAGTATATACAGTCAGATACAAAAGTATACACAGAAAACCGAACTGAAAGCTTTTGAGTAAAGAACACACGCGTTATCTTGTCGTACGAACTGCTACATTGTGGGCATATGTATAGGCACATCTTTAGTTTGTGTGTTATTAGAAGTAGATTTGCACTGCATTAGTACTTTGTTGGCTTCCCTTGTCTCTGAATAACGGTCTTAGGTCTATTTTGCATTGAATCAACCAAGTTTCCAGTGATTGTGGACCCTATTCCGTGCCATTCTTGAAGCAACACCGCCTTCAGTTGATTCTTGCTTGTTATGCTGTGTTTGCGCATGCGTCTGTCCAGATCTTCCCACATACGGTCTATTGGGTTAAGTTTGAGCGATTGTGGTGGAGTACAAAGTTGATGGGGGATGTTGTACACGATCCACAGACGAACTAATTCAGCTGAATGTTTAGGATCATTGTCCTGCTGGAAGTAAAAATCATTTGTCATACCCAGCTTCTCGGCACTGACCTTCAGATTTTGTTGTAGAATGTCTTTATACACAAACCTATCCATTGTCCCATCAATAAACAGATGTTTCCCCACACCTGAAGCTGCCATGCAGCCCCATACCATAACGCCACCACCTCCGTATTTTACGGTAAGCTGGATACTTTGAAAATCCCACTCTGTATTTAGTTTTCTCCGTACCAGGATTAGACGATCGTTCTGGAAGATATTAAATGTACTCTTGTCTGAAAAAATAGCTTTCTTCCAGAACTTCGAGTCCTTCGTAACGTATTCATTTGCAAATTGCAACCTCTTTTTCCTATTCACGCAACTGTCTTGGCATCTTGCATGATACCCATATGAATTTAGCACTCTTTGTATGGTGCCGGGATGGACGTATTTATCCTCATAGTCGTGCATTTCCGGCTGCTACTTGTGTGGCTGAGAGTTTAGGAGTATTTTTCACTGTACGAATTATTTTTCTCATCTCCCTGCTGTCAAGTTTTGTTGGTCGCCCTGTTCGCACTTTATTAATCACAGTGATTCGTTCGTTGAAATTGTTCACTATTGTACGAACTGTATAGCGACTATGCTTTACAATTTGTGCAGTTTATGCAGATTCGCTATAATGTATCTTTCTGCAAGGTTCACCTCCTTGCCTTTCCATCCCATGTTACTTCTTGCTATGCACATTCTTTGTTTCGTCACTGAGGATGTCTTGGGCCTGCGGCCGACAACTGTGCAGCCTGTGCTGTTGCGTTTCACTTTTTTTTTCTAACTACCCTATTATTAAGTGTTAATTGTACGTCCGTGGGTAGGGACGGGAGTTTGGTTGGTCTCAGGGCTAAGCCCCATACACCTACAGGAAAGGGAATTTCATGCAAAGGAGGAGTGCATCGCGGCAGAGAGGGATTAAAGCAGCCATGGCCGCAATTGGGGCTATGAACTGCATCCCTGAGTGTTCCTATAACTGAGACTATAGATAAGAAGGGGGAGGGGAAAAACCAGCATAGTCACCGTAAAAACTTTCCCGTCAGGAAATAAGTCTAAAACTTATTCATGCATTAATAAAAATGATAAAGGAGGCAGAAAGTGTGGATTTAATTATTTTTATTGAGGAGTTGAAACTCTAGAAGAGAAAGGGATGGGGCTGTGGGCGCAAGCGCCTTGATGTGGAACTGCTGTCAGTAGTAGGAAATAGTCGGTTCTGATGCACAGGCGCCAGGTGGGGGACGAGGGACGAACAGCAGCCATCTTGGATGACGTCACGAGCCTCAGTCATTCCTGGCATCCATATTGCATTCCAAGCGGGGAGTTTTCTCAGAGTCTTCCCAAATTCGAATACCTTGTTCCAAGCGAGGGGTTTTCTCCGAATGCTTCTAAATTCGGTTTCTAATTCCTTCCCACTAGATTATATATCATGCTCCTACATTCCAAGTGAGGGATATTCTCAGTCTCATCCCAAATTCGAATACCTTGTTCATGCTCTTACAATCCTTTCTCCTGCAAATCCCTGCCACGACACCCTGGGAGCGCACTAGCATCGGAGAGTATAGTTCAAACAATGACCGCCAGGAGTGCTGGAAATTTAGTTGTTTGGGAACTCAAAAAATGCAGGAGGTATGCGGGATCGTTCCGACCACTCTTGGGTCGCCAGTTCGATGCCTTGACCATACGACCACCATTGCATGAGAGGTTTAAGAAGACGAAATGGTGTATATACATGTGCACTCAGGAAAAAAAAAATTAATAGTCTCAGAAGATAACAGTTGTTTAGACACATGCAGCTATCATACAGAGGGGATACAGTGAACGAATAAAATGCACACAACACAATTTCCAACAATACATCAATTTACACTTTAAAAAAATACAGTCAAATAAAGTATATACATTTTACAAACAGCTTGCTACCTCGTCTCTACAACACCTTCTCGACCAAATAGACCTCTGGAAACTTTGTTGTCGTGATCTCTTGTTCGTAAAATCCGCCCTTCAGCTTTTCACTATTCAAGTCGACGAGTTGATACGTCCATGGTTTGTAATGACGGATCTTGTCAACTCTGTAGACCTCGGTGCTCCAGTTCAGTGTGCAAATTTTTCCTTAACACGGGATATTCGAACATAGTCATCAATCTTCGCTTTAACTTTGCATCTGTCCAATCTCTTCACATTTTTTAACACAGCCGACAGCAAAGAATCGTCCTTAATGTCCACAGGGCGCATGCGGATGGTGCGATGTACTCGTCCATTATAGACGGAAATCAGACGAGGTAGTATGTCCAGCCAACTATAACTACCCCGCGACGAAAATTCACACCACATGACATTCTTCGGAGTGTGGTTAAATCGTTCCATGATGGAGGCATTATTGTCGCCATACGTACTGTAATGATTTATTTTATTCTCAGCCATTAGCGAACGGAAGGCGGAATTGTAGAATTATCTGCCGAGATCCGTCTGCATATTCTTAGGCGCTCCTTTATCTTATAAAACAGACCTCATCGCAGCAGCAACATCTTCACCACGTTTTCGGCGAACCGGCACTGCCCATCCATATTTGCTGAAACAGACAACATATATCTATATCCCTTATTAGCAGGAGCATATGGGATCATTTCAACCAGGTCAGCCTGGTACAGATTTCTCAGTCCAAAGACGAGTACTCTTCGCCTACGATAATTGCGCCGTGCAGGCTGGTGAAGCTCAATGGCGATATGTGCACGTGACATTAGTATATGTATCCACCTTCACGCAATTCTTCCTTGATATTCACAATATCATTCGTGTGCGATTGATTGCCAGCCTGCTGTGATGCGATTAGCAGTCGTAGACGTGATATGAGCTCATTCTAATCTTCCCAGAACACATACTCGAGCTGACTGCCTCCATCAAGCTTCGAAGTCAGATCCGAACTGTTCGCTATGCCAACGTCTGGAAACAGCTCAGCAACAATGTCAAATTTCGGATGTGTCTCATCTTTATATGTGCTGCTGGAAGCATCATTGTCAGCTAAATTTGCACTTGTGAGGCTAAGTAATCTCTTGTACTGGCGAAGAGCCTCCCATGAGTACCCACCAGGTTCACGCTTAAACAGCAATTCACAGAGGCCTGGGGATGCTTGCATTACTTCATCATCAATCTGTATAAAATCATTCGGTAGAAAAAAATTTTGCTTCTTCCCCAAGTACCATTTCTTATTATGTATATAAACACCATACATTCCATCATTAAACTTCGTTGTGTACGAAGAGCCATAATTGCGAACAGCGGTCGTGCACACATGAGATCTGTGCTTTTTACGTTTCAATGCAGCTAAAGACAAATCGTCATCATCATTTTCAACAGTCCCCTCTGGAATTATCTTGCATTTCCTCCCAAGTTCGTCGCCTGGTTCAGTCTCCATGTCGGCCGGGGAATGGTTTGCCTCTGTAAATTACCCAGTCATGATGTGAGCGGACAGAAGGCCTCTTCCAATACAGTATCGCGCTCCGCATGTGCATGCTTGGCCAGTAGATACTTATTGCGCACACTTTCAATTACACGATGTAAATTCTCGATGTTAGCAGCCATTGTACTAATATTAATAGCAGAATGTTCATACTATATATAATTTAGACGTTAACTCTTCGCTCGATCAGCTTGACAATTTTATCTTCGGACATGGAGATTCGCTGAATGACGGCATCTCGCACATGCTGACAATGTGTCCATTTTTCATCGTCTGTGCGCAATTCGTTTAGGTTACATACAATCCTAAACCATATAAGCTCTTCAATTTCCCCGAGACCTGCACTCAAAGTACGGTCACGTGTTTCTAGCTCCTCAACCATGTGAGTAAGAACTTTGTTAACCATTCCATCGAAGACAGAGCTGAGTTTCGATTCCAAGTTGGTCACACTTCCTAGCTGAGTAATTAAAGCGTTCAGCCTGCTTACACCCTCGCTCGACACAGTAAGTCGTTCGACTAGTTTGCAGAAAGGTCACCAACACCCTTGATGTCAACCTGCCCGAGCTTCGTTTCCACATTCGTGAACTTGTCTCCCAAAGCGGCCAACTTGTCTGCACCCTCGTTCGAAACATTAAGGTGATCCTTTAGCATAGCTGCCAGGGCAGTATGAATTCTGTTGTCAACTCTCTGGCCCAAGTCATCGAGCTTTGCCTCCATGGTCATGAGCTTGCTTCCCAGGACGCTCCGAACATCGTCAGTCAATGTATGAATTTGAGTATTCCTCGTAGCGGACATCGTACCGACAGCGTCTAGGTTCGATTCTAACTTCTTACTTAAAGCATCTAGCATGATATCACTCTCAGTTTTAAGATACTCGTCTAGCTTTGTAGCCTTACCGTCAAGAACTCTAGTAACAACTTGCTCTCCCAAATTATCGATTTTCTTCTCCATGGTCACAAGCTTACCTCCTAAAGTGTTTAGTTTGAGCACGACTTCAGTTAATTTGCGAATCTGGGCTTCCATCTTGACAAATATGTTGCCGAACATTCGTCCTTCGTCCGAAAGCAAAATCAGATAGTTGGGGCTCTCTCTCAATCAATGTACCAAGTCGCAAATCCATGTTAGTTGTTAGTATATTCGTATCGAAGAGACGGCCTTCCATAGTGGCGAGCTTCCCACCTAAAGCAGACAGTTTGCGAACATCTTCAGTTAATGAGTGTAATTCATTTGTCATCGCCGTATGAACTCTGCTGGCTATTCGCTCACCCACTCCGTTGAGTTTCGCTTCTAAAGCAGCGATCCGAGTCATAGCGTCCATAAGGGTGCGAAGATGTGACTCAATGCTAACTTGCAGTTCTGCCACCGGTTGAAACGCCTCCGAAGTAACGTTGCAGACAAAGGATACATTGACCGCATCGCCGTCATGTTTCGCCCCTCCGAGATTCTTGGCTTGTTTCCCTCCGAAACTACAGTTTCCATCGTCAGTAGATGTAATACAGCTACCTGTCGCACGCTTCAAACCACTATGGCCGAACTTGGATATGGAGTAGCTCATCGTTCACTGATGGTCGATAATTTACTGATCGAAACCACTGCGGTACCTGCCCTTATGTGGTGGGAAATCCTTTGATATCACAAGGAAACTGTGAGGTTCGCGCCAGCAACATGAACACATGTCTTTAAATCTGTCAAATGTCATATCGGTATTAACATGATCGGAGTAGCCATGTCATAAATTCAGGTCATCCATGCAAAATAGAACGAGGAAATTAGCGTTGTCATGCAGAAGCTGCTTAGGTTTAGGGGAATACATTTGACATAGGTAAATTGAAGCTACCGCAAAATGGTGTCCCATGCTGAAGTACTGCTGCATGGTTGACTGTTTCTCACATGCTACATCGTCGAAAACAAACACAGAGTTTGGTAGAGCATCACTTGGCAGCACAACTTCTTCATTGTCGCTAAATGGATAATAGCAAAGACCATCTAGGTAAATGTTCTCTGACCAAAGACTGCTGGGTTCCTCTAAAAGGCTGAGAAGCATAGGTCTTTCCACAGTTGCTTGGTCCAGCTATGATACCCCACACGGTGGTAGGTAGTAGCTTCCCATGACGGGATCCACAGATGTTAGTTTCATAATCGATGATGCTAATGGGAACGGGAAGCATGGTGGACTATGGCACAATCTCCATTGAACTGATACATAAATGACTAAACCACAATACTTGTGCCAGTCATCAGACATGAACAGTCAAGTTCGAAGTCATGTGATGTGGTTGGCCACAAAACATATAAAGTAGACATAGCGATAAAGATGTGTTATTATGTCATAATGCATCGTGAGCATAAGATAAAGAGGGGACGTGGACTGGTGAATACACTGATCAAGACCTCCCTTTCGAAGCGCACANTGTGGACTGGTGAATACACTGATCAAGCCTCCCTTTCGAAGCGCACATTCCAGGCTATAAATATTGTGTGCCCAGTATGCGACTAGCATGGAGATTGAAGCAAANCGTGGACTGGTGAATACACTGATCAAGACCTCCCTTTCGAAGCGCACATTCCAGGCTATAAATATTGTGTGCCCAGTATGCGACTAGCATGGAGATTGAAGCAAATCAATTCGTTGGACGAAGCGTACAAGGAACACAATATTGCCTACACAACCAGTAGCAAGTTGGAAGATAGGCACATGGCCGACTCCATTCTTGCAGATAAAGCCAAGTCGATAGTTGGTTCGTCCAAGTCCAAACTTGGCGAATGTTTAGCTGCATGGGGCGTGTCCAAAATTATAAAAACTAAAGTCAAGAGGGGAATGGGTTTGAGGTTTGGAAGGAAGAAAAACATCGGGAGGAAACCTCACAAAGTAGGGAGGAAGAAGCACGGAGGCATCTCGCCCTTCATCTTGCCAGCGATAGGCATTCTCGGCAGTCTTATAGGAGGCACAAGTGGTATTGCAAGAGCAGTAAACACGGCGAAGGAGGAAAACAAGTAATTGGCCGAAGCGATGTGACAATAGGAATATGGAGACGCTCGCTAGAGGTAAAAAAAAAAACAGCAGCCGACTGTACTTTGACCCTACCATGTAGGAGGGGTCAGGAAGAAGCGAAAACAGAGGGTCAGACGAAAGAAGCGATCTTAAGGTCCCTGCCCAACCGTCCACTCACCAACATAGACATACAAAAGTTTGCTCGCAAATTAAAAATAAACAATTTTGGAAGCGTGTTCATGCATGACCACCTGCCGCACCGCATGAAGCGAGATGTTTGTAGTATAGTAAACCTAGATACCAGCCTCGGGCCGGGAACCAATTGGACTGCATATAAAAAGTGCGGCTATATGGCTGAATACTTTGACAGTTATGGTAACTTAAGGGCCCCACCCAAACTGAAAACATATTTGAGAGGAGCGAGATTACACTACAACTACGAGGCCGAGCAACAGCCATGAGAATGGAACGGTGGACACCTATGTCTATGCTTCCTTTCAAGGTTTATATATACTTAACGGGGACGCACTATGTGTAAGCATCAGTCATGTCTGTAACGCTGCTCGTGTCGGACAATAGCTTGGAATTGCGTTCCGCACACTTTCCCCCACTCAACCTGACGGACGCATGGTCCGTCGCGGTGATAGATTTTCAAACTTCCTTGTCCGTACCAAACATAGATGAACACATGTTTCGTTACATCAAGGACAGTAAGAGAGGAGAGGTATATGTACCCACAGATTCATATGAGATTGACGATATAGGCGAGTACCGTAAGCGTGCACTGGGGCTGGATGTGCCATTGGTGCTGAGAGGTAATGCAAATATGCTACACAGTGAGATGCATTGTTCTGCACAGATAAACTTTACGCAAAGCGATACACTCTCTGCCATGCTGGAACTTGAGAACGTAAAGTACGAAGCGAATAAAATGCATGAATCTACCCTACCTGTAAACATTTTCCCTGTTAACATTAAAATAATAAATTGTAATTTGGTTACCGGATCATACCTCAACGGTAAGCCTAGCCAAACACTACACGAATTTTCTGCGATGGTCCCACCAGGCTTTAAGCTGGTGGACGTACCAAAGACGCCCATTTACGTTCCGGTCATGATGGAGGGCTTACAGGAAGTGGTCGTTTCAATAGGAGACCAAGACAGTCGTTTGATTAATTTCCGAGGCAAGGAAATAACAGTATGCTTACATTTAAGGAATTATGGGTCTGAAATTTAAAATTATGGGTCTGAAATTTAAGCGAACATGTATAAAGGTAATAAAAGCAGCTTACCGTACCAAACCGGAAGTCAGTACGTCGCGAGCATCCAGAGCGCTAACATCTGAAAACATTCGTTTCTTTAGAAGATTGGGTCTCTCTATCAACGGCAAGTATGAACGGGGAAATATTAAACGTAGACGAGCCCGCGAGGTTCGAAGACGCGATCACCAAGTCAGTAATCCACAAGTTCACCCCCTATTTGCCAGGTCCGTACGTACCCTCGTCCAAGGTTCAGATCCCGGTACAAAACCAAGATGTGTACACCATGCCGTGTAATTCATATTTTAGGTTCCGAGGAACATTAACAAAGATGGGCAACGTCCTACCCATGACAACAAAAATCATTAGAAATGGTATACTACACATGAAAAGTAGAATCGCGTACGAACTGAATGGATGTGAAGTGGATGCCAAGAGGGATGTTGGAATCACGACCACCATAAAGAACTATCTCTCATTGACACATAATCAACTGCCAGTAGCTAAAATGGCAGGCTGGGGGATAGAAGAAGACTTTAAGGTACCTATCTACGCTAATGGTAAATTCGAAGTATGTATTCCACTAGCAATTCTGTTAGGGTTCTACGAAGACTACAAGCATGTAATTATTAATTCCAAGCAGGAGTTAGTTATTCTCATAGCCAACACACAAGCGAATGCCGTCCTGAATACTGCTGCAGCGCCGGAAGCCACAGCACTGGCGATACGATCTATAGGGTGGCTGCTTTCCCATGTTCAGGTAAAAATGTCGGAATGTGTGCAATTTTTTTAATATGCAGAAAAAGTTAGGAACGTCGAAATTGCGTTTGGTACATGGAGTTTTGAGACATACCCGAACGTACCAAGCTCCATGAGCGTAAATTGGACTGTTAAAACTAGTTTCACGAGCGAGAAACCACGATATATAATAGTTGCATTTCAGACAGGCAAATAGAATGTTGTCAATATGGACCGTTCGAAATTTGATCATGCAAACAATAAAAACGTTTAAGTTTTCCTCAACTATGAGTGCTATCCGTATGGAGATTTAAACATAGATTTTGCAAACTGTATGTATATGGTACCATATAAAATGTACGCCGACTTTCAGATATCCTACTATGGACAAACGTAGTCACCGACGCTGGAACCAAACGAGTTCATGAACACTGCTCTCCTGCTGGTGTTTGACGTTAGTAAACAGGACGAAAGAATAAAGTCGGGCGTAGTCGACTGCAGGATTGAAATGACCGCCTCGGAGAATTTCTCGGCATTCAATCAAGTCTATGCTTTAATAATTCACGACAGACTGGTCACACACAGTGTACGCTACAGAGTTGTTAAAATACTAACGTAATTCACATCTATAGTTCATTCACCATCCAACCGTCACAATGTACGAGAACGTTCAGGGCTGGATTTCACAGCATGGTTTTATTATTAAACATATCTGCATAGCGCAAGTAGATGGCAGCATAGCGACAAGTACATTTTACCTCCATTTCCATGGTCGTCGCTCGACGGGAAAAGTAAGGCGACGAATATATGGTTGGAAAAATGCTATCATGGTCTCAATTGGGACGAGGGTGATGTAAAATATGATAAAGTGCGTGATGTACCTACCTCAATGTTAACCAGGGATGACGTGGTCTTCATGGCCGGCCCGGAGCAGAAGACATAGTTGAGCATCTATTGTGATGCGAACGTAAAACTATGTCATCTGCAGACAGAGTATCACTGTCCTTCGTTAAGAACAATAAAGGTATGGTACGTGAAAAAAATTGAACTTGAATGTGACATATGCAGGCTAGACCAGAAATGTCCATGCTTGAATACACTGTTGCTAAGGACATGGGCTATGGAGTGTGGTACATAACATCCCGGTGGTGGGAGGTTAAATGTAATTATGGTTTAGCAGACAGTATAAATAGTGAACCTGTGAGGAGGGGAAGCCACTGTACTACTCGATACCATCATGGGCGGGCTTATAGCGAAGCTGAACAGTTACGCTCAGTATAGGAAACTTATGAACCTGGTGGTTGGGATGCTGTACATGCCATCGGATTTCCAGAGGACTGAGAAAACATATGGCAAGTGTATAACATATTTGTTAAATGCAGAGTTTCGAGTACGTTTACCTTCATGCTACGTTCAACTGATTACAGAGAGCGATATGGTAAAGCTTAATGCTACTGCCGTACATATATTCTATTTTGGCATCAAGTCTAATGCCAACGGAAAGACGATGCATGTTCTCGAATTTGTATAACATAATAACATAGGTGAGTCAAAGCGAAGAGGAATGTCAAGTCCTTTTTACGACACCAATGATACAAAGTGAAGGTCTTATGATTTTTTTAAATGGTGGTGGTGTAATTAACCGTTGGACCGAGACCTGTACAGCACACATCCATCATGAAGTGTGGAAGACGGTATGTTCACCACTAACATACAAAGTTTACTTGGCTACAATATAAGAACAGGTGAGTGTTACAACTAGCTCACAGTCATCAGCAGTGCAGCATTCAGTAAACAACCATCATGCGCAATACGTTTGACATACATGACTGTGTAACGTTTCTGCTGGAAAATAAAACTTGTGCGAGAGTTACTTTATCGGGTATAGGCGGGTGGTGTTTAAATCAGAGCGTGGACATGAGCAAGTGCAAGTATGTGATGGTGAAAATCATATGTGCGGATATCACGATGGGCTGGATAATTTCCACAGCAAAATTCTACCCTGCTACACATACGATCGGTGTGTTGTCGCTAATCTCCGGCCAAACAGTCAGCTACCTGTAAATGCACACATCCTCGCAGTGCATGCAAAATTTGAAGATATTACCGAACTGTATCATGAGAACAGGAAAGTGGACTTTGTCCTGCGCAGCATAGACAATGGTACAACCTGCCGGTGGACCGAAGAGAGTACAGGTCTCTTACATACCACTACGCTGGAAGACTGTGGAAGCAAATGGATTCTACTCTGCTCGGCCAAGGTCTGTTGTGTATATAAGTAACTTACATATGTACGATAGTAAATCATGGACTCTGAAGCTGCAGACAGCACTGTAGTCTCCGACCTGGGGTTCAGAATGTGAAATGAGATTCGTATTATACTAGCACTGTAGTAACTGGTAGTCGTATTGTACTTGCTTTTATTCTCTAGTTATTCCCTCTGCCTATAATGTCCTTTTCCCCTTTGCTGACAACTGTCTGTGCGTTCCTTTGTCCACTTTATTTTTTTTTAGGTAGGTTGTTTTCCATTCCAGCCTGGGAGCCATCTGCATGGTTATGCCATGCAGACAGTAAGTGTGAGGGCCACCATGCTTCTGTGTAAGTGACTAATTAATATACTACTTAGAACGATTATTATGAACATGCAGGACTGCAGCCTCGGTACTAGGTAGACTGGCAATTTTTTTCATGCTCTTAATTTTGGTCGGCACTGGCTGACAAAATGACTGTGGTCGGTACTGGCTGACAAAATGGCCGCCATCGGTACTGGCTGACAAAATGACCACTGACCAGTCAGAGCATCATGGTAGGGACTTGCAGAAGAATGGAATGTAAGAGTATGAACAAGGTATTCAAATTTGGGATGACTCTGAGAATATCCCTCGCTTGGAATACAGGAGCATGAAGTATACGATCTAGTAGAAAGGAATTAGAAATAGAATTTAGAAGCATTCGGAGAAAACGCCTTGCTTGGAATAAATAATTCGAATTTGGGAAGACTCGGAGAAAATGCAAGAGCATGAAGTACAAGATCTAGTAGGAAGGAATTAAATTATAATCTAATTTGGGAAGACTCGGAGAAAACCCCCTGCTTGGAATGAAATATATATGCTAGGAATAACTGAGCAGGATGTTGGTACTGGCTGACAAAATGGCCGCATTCAGGAAGAAATGCAAGATCTGGAGGTTTGGCTCGTGACATCATCCAATATGGCCACCGCTCGTCCCTCGTCCCCCGCCTGGCGCCTTTGCAACAGAACTGACTATTTCCTACTACTTCTGTCAATATTTCTGTGCAGGCGTACCAGCACAATAATATTGACAGCAGCTATTGAAAGCAGGGGCCCCCTGCTTCACGTCGAGTGCGTCGGCGAACTGGGCAGCTCAGTCATGGCACCTAGTCCATCTTCACTCTTCTGCGCTGACATCGGTGACTCCACGCCATGAGTGAAGGTAGGGAGGCCTGTCAGGGAGCCACCCATTCCCTCTTCCTCCAAAATAGTCCGTCGGTCTTCTCTTTTAGATCTCGAAGCACGGGCGTGTCTTCCGGGACCTACCAGGCTGGTGGCCCAGGAGTGGAGGCTGACATCAGGAAGCTTCCGAGATCCGACGCATTCCAATAAATTCCTCACGCATCCGCAGTCAGCAGCCCGTAGAATCCAGCAGTAAGGTTCGCTACACTTCGAGCACCTCGAGATCCCCCTCTCGGCCTTGATCGATAGGCTGCCTCATCCACGATGCGCTTCGCCATCTCGTTCTGCGCTATAGTTCATTTCATATAAGAAGGCCACATTCTGAGAGTCAGTGTCTGGCAACTTAATGTATTCAAAACAAACAACGTGCCATTTACAAAATCCTGTATCAGCGAACAGCGTGTATCCTGTATACACGAACTAACAAAAGTTAATATTACGTTGGCTATTCTGAGTACACTGCTAAAGTAGAAATGTAAAGGTGTTCAAAATTAAAGTCACATTAAAACGATCCATATCCAAATGAAACACAATTTCAAAACTTTTTTCACGTCTTATCTCCCTCTCCAACCCGGCTTTTTACGTGTTTAATATTAATTCCAAAAACACACAAAAATATTGCATAATATTGTTGGATTATCTTTTCTAATAATATGACTGAAAAATATTTCAAATTCCGTTAGTTCCGAGCCAGTAATAGAACAACAGTAAACTTTACAAAGACACTACATTTTGAGAAAAAAATGTGGCTCAGAGCACACGCTGAAATGTTGTGCACACCATCTGTGGGGTTATTTTCGAAGCACTACAAGCCAGAAGAGAATAGCGTTCGTTTGCTTTATATAATATATTTACGAACAGATACCAATAGTTTTATTTTTCACGAGTTCTGCATAAATTTTAAAGTAACATATATTTTGTGTTCAGCTTTTACGAACGACCCTACACACGCCCTTCAAATCTCTCGCCACCTACCGCGGCCACCCAAGTAGTTCACTAATTGCCACACGAAACAGCACCTCCTGGACGCGCTGACTCGTCTCATCAAAGCCAGTTGATGGTGATTGGATACATAACCGAAAAGTAAACATTGGCGCTGCGATCGTCAACTGTCAAGAATGTGGCCTTCATATATGGTACAGCATATACAATCGCAGCTACGTACTTCTGAGTATGAAGTTTGCCTAAAACGTCCCACGAACAGTACATTAACAAGGGGATCAGCTGATAATGACAGCATGAAAATAAACAACATCGTTGCCATGTGGCCGATCAGCTGATGGCGGAAGGATACGTAGTCAGATGTAAACAGTGGTTCTACTTTCGCAGACCTGTCAGAATCTGGCCAACTTATATGAGACAGAGTATACTCAGGTCCTCGACGTCCACGACGACAACGCTGTCGCACCAGCCAGTTGGTCCGCGGGCTGGTCTTCGAGTATTTCCAGCCACCCCATGGCCTTGGGATCCCCTATCCGCCACCTGGGGACGTGACCAGTTGCGGAATAGTCGCCGCACCCAAGCTGCTGCAGTCCCGCCACACTCGCAGAAGTCCTCGCCTTCCCTGTTCCCAAGCGGCGGGCATATCCCGGAGAGGGAGCAGCAACGAGCTCGATGTTCATCACACAGTGCTGTCCAAGTAGGCAGCGCTCCTAGCGGGTGTTAAGATACACTATTTCCAAGGAGGTTTTAATTTGCACTCTTTGTGGATGGTGTAGTTTACTACACAGGTGGCTTTCCCCTGCGTAAAATGTATATCCGTACCAACACACAGTGTGAAGTGAACCTGTGTTTAATGATTGCAGTTCCTCTGTGCTTATACTTTTGTCCCTGACTGTATTTCGCCATGTCGATTAATATTAGAATTCATGCAACATGCAGTGAAGTGTGGGTTTTTTTTCTACAGTCCTCTCCTCTGTTAGGGAGAACTACAGAGCTGATCATGAGAGTGGGGGAAACTATGACGCACGCCAATATTCCGCGCCTCTTATGTACCATTAACAGCACTGAACCAAGATCCTACGATCTTGGTTCAAAAACAATCTTCAGTTTGATCCGAGTTCCAATATACGAGTGTTGCACCAACGTGAACTGCCGAGTTCCGATCGTAGATCTCCTGATCATGGTTCGGAACTAGGATTGAGATGAAACGCTGTTTGTGATTAGCTCTCATTTTGTGACGTCATGGTACAACTTTTTATTTAATGTTCCGAGACAATTTATAAGTTTCTGTGGACATTATCTCTAAAGACTAGGATTTTTTACCATATAATTTAGTTGAATGCACTGCAAAATTACCGTTTAAGTTGTATTGTTTGATTGGAAACACTTTGCATACACTTTTTTCGTTATTTTTGATACCAATATTATTTAAGAATATAGTGTACATAGAACTAGGTGGTGCGAAGTTTTATCCGTTTCAAGTAAAATATTTGTTGTACGAATTTTACTGAATGATTTTCAAGTGTGTATAATGTTTTTTTGATATTCTAAAAAAAATAACTTTTGTCGCTATCTTATGGTGTATTTTAATACTACATTTGTTGGCTACGGGGATTATCTCGTGAGAAAAAAATTCGTAGTAAGTTTTAGCTCGGGCGGAAAATTAGGACAGTTTCTGATATTCTGAATGGCTTTCCCAGTTTTCCGTTTTGTATACGTGGAGGGATAAGAATGAATTTAATTCTCTGTTTCCAAAACATAAATACATGCTTTAATTAAATAAGTGCATTGTATCTTAAGACTTTGTAAAATGTCTCAGTTTCTAATTTTACAACCCGTAAAAAAACAACTAAATCCAGTTTTAAACGTTACAAATATTACCAATTTTATTTCTAGTAAATAAATATATTTAACTGTGCTTTTATCTTCACATAACCTATATTCAACAGACTTTTATTCATCCCTATACACTTTATAAACACTTAAGATGTATTTTTATGTGCCAAGCAGGTTTTAAATACGGAATATTTGAATGTTTATGGCGTTTCTAAAACAAATTTGCTTTTCAATATAACTCTGACATTTAAAAATAAAGTACTCATATTTACTTGATCTGAGATCATCATCCTGGACCACCAAATACACGGTTTAAGGCGAGGTTCAAATTGATCTTATTTTGGAGCACCGAATACAATGGTGCAACAGCCAAATGTGCTGAACCAAGATCAAGCCGGTATTAGATCCTAGATCATTGCTGAACCTCAATGGTGCAACCGGGCATTAGAAAAAACTAGTTTCGATTCAGTTACACCACAATCCACCTGTGTGTAATGTCCACATACCACTACAGCGCGGCGCGCAGACGGCCATTACTGGTTGCCTAAAGGCTGTTCACGGTAAAGTGAGCACTTTTGAGGCCCTAGTTAATTTTATCCTTTCAGCCATTTTTAAATCCTGTAATCAGTCATAATTGATACTGGCCTGTGTTACCGTCCAGTTTGGTTCCAAACATTCTCGATGGGCGAGAGGCCTGGGAACCTTGCTGGCCTAGGAAGCACACTTGCATCACGAAGGCATGCCAGAAGATTCCACACTGCGTAAGACTGCGCATTACTGCTGGTAAGTAAGTTTTTCAAACTGCACCTGGAAGGTGAACGCACATGGTCGCAGAATTTCCTGAATGTACTCCCACACCATCAGAGGTCCTTCAATCACGACCAGTGGGGTGCGGGAATCGTACGAAATGGCACCCCACACCAGTGAGATGTGCTAAGATAACTTTTTTGGGTAAGCTATGATGTATCTTTACAAACCCACCAACACACACATATATATGTGTACATGCACACGAACATGCATGTTGTATCGGCTCTCAAGACCTCGTTGTTAAGAGCCACCCAAATCTCTCAACTCAACTCAATGCATGTTGTAATGTCTTAATTATAAAAAAAAATTCTAGTTTTTCAGACATATAGTTTACATGGTACAATACACTAAACATAATAAATTCCATGATGCAAATTAATTATGTAATAATTTGCAACTAAAAATTATAACTTATTTAAACATATACTCGCAGTGTCATAATATATAAATCTTATGACATAAAATGAAAGTTCGATTTCAAACATATTAGTTCATTGTAAGTTTATCAATATTGCATACTGTACATATGTTTAAGTGTGAGATTTGAGTGGCTCTTAACAGCTGTCTTTAGCGCAGATGAGATTGAAATGAAATTGCAAAGGAGCAGCATTGGAATGCAATGGTAGAGGAGACTGAGGGGCTCCAAGAAAACCCACTGGTCAATGGCAATGACCGCCACATTTGCCACATGCAAAAAATTCGGGATGATATAGACATTATAGAATGAACAGTTTACATCATTACTGATAAATTATAATATTTATTTAAGAGAAAACTCGATTTTTTTCTTCGAAATCTCATTGATCATATTGTTACAAGGAAACCTGGGGGGCTTATCTGAGTTTGTGAGGGATGGATGTCTTAACAAAAATGAAAGAACTTGATTTGATTTCTAATTTATTCACACAACTATTATTTACAGCATTAAATTACGCATATCCACTCTTACACTTTTTATTTCTAAGTGAGCCCAATATTCAATGTCTATTTCAACTCTAATTAACGTCCTTCTCAATGTCACTGTTATAGTCAATTAACGCATACTAATTGTTAACACACGTTCAGTTTGTCTGTTCCCATCACATGTAAAATCTTTCACTCACGCTTCTAGTCCAATAGTCCAGCCTGCCAGTGACACCCTTCACAGCTTGATACTCGCTGTCGCAGATTTCCCTTCCACTGGTCACTTCTCCTGCTGCTCGTCGTCCGTCGCTGAAACTTGGCCACTCATCAATTCATCAACTCCAGGCTTGGAGGCCCATCGCATAATTTATACTCTGCTGGCCTTGACCTGGAAAGTTTGACGCACATCGAGTTATGCAGACAAAATCTAGGGTAGTAAACAACTAGAAAATTCCTGAGATAGACGCAGAAACTTAATACAACCTAGGTCAGCAGCGTGCGCTGCAAAAGGATTTTCGTGTCTGCTCGCTTTTTGGTAACAGATATGTGGTTCTTGGTTTAGCGGGCACCTGTAATTCAAAACATTCCATTGACTTGCCACCACCGTTATAATATAACTACTGTTCTCCGCTTCCACTCGCTCATGCGGGATGCGGAGCAGCGAGCGTGTAACAATACTGTTATGAAAGTTTTGTTCATTTTGCATTTTACACAGCAGAACTTTTCAATTTGACAGTAACACCAATTTTGATAGTCTTTGCTGTTGTCGCAGGTTGCGACTGTACAATCTGATTCTTTTAATATATGAAAAACATTGTTTATGCGGATACACTACCAGGAATAGTTTGTATGAGTTTAGATTACGTAAACTTCATCCATTTGTTTTTTAAATATTTTAGTGTTAAAATGTATAGCAAAATATTTCTCTGTTGTGGTTATCTCTGTATCTTGAGCTAGTATTCACACCGACCAAAATTGCTTTTTTTAATCTTAATATAAACAAAGTCAATATTCAAAACACTTCAAGGAGTCCAGTGATTATGTGCTTGGCTGGTGACAGGTTGATGGTCCTGATCCATTCCGGGCAGAGTGGTGGTAATCACATATCAGACTCCACAGAGGGAATCACGTTGTAATACTTAAAAAAAGAAAAGTAAATAAACTAGTAATACCAATTTTCTGTATCCGTCTTATGCATTTAGCGCTACTTTAAACGAAAAAAACATTTTGTTTATTGCACACAATTAGCCCCGTACATAAATAAAAATCCTGGGTGTATCTAGTCATGGCGTGTTGCTAAGACTTTGGCTGAACATTCCCGATCGGCTCACAAAGCTACACGATCCCCTTCCAATGCTCACTTTGCCATAGCAACCAAGACAGGAGGCGAAGAGAAAATGCGAAATGAAAATGTAGGTACCTCCGTGTTTACCAAAAGGTGAGACTGTGGTTTTCTTGTGGGCTGATGGTGGGTTCATTCGTTCAAATGTCTTAGCAACCACAAATACAAA
Organism: Clitarchus hookeri; assembly: GCA_002778355.1. Classification (NCBI taxonomy): domain Eukaryota; kingdom Metazoa; phylum Arthropoda; class Insecta; order Phasmatodea; family Phasmatidae; genus Clitarchus; species Clitarchus hookeri. Next base: position 114,185 of record NQII01003912.1, read on the forward strand.
AATTTAGCACTTTTCTTGGAAGGTGCAGTTTCGACTTATCGCTGCCGGAGTCTCAGGCTGCGGCTACGACGCGATGGAGGACGATTATGGTGGTGAAGGGTGCCACCCAGCTAAACAAATTATTATGCCCTGACTGGGACAGGGCAGGAGACTCGCTGGTCTCAGGGCCGTGTACCATTCGGCAGTGTGACGATTTTGAGTCTATATCTGGAGGCGGTTATCGTTACGTACCGTAATTGGAAAATATGTGAACTTAGGTTCAGGAATCGCTAGCTACTCTGGGGTTACATGGTCTCTGAGCGTACACCCTAAAAGCCCCACACCGGCTAAATCTGTAATGCCTAATTAACATAAGAATTACTGGGGCACTAAATTACATTGAAAAATAGAACACAACCCATAGAATAACGATGGATGTTTATTGATATGAAACACAACTTATGAGCACATTATTACACATGAGGGCATAGTCCGGAACAAGAACTTGTCCATTTGAAAGAAAATCAACTTGATAATAACAATAATCAGGTGAAACAGACATTAACACTTGCGCATTGAAAAATGTGAGGATACGTAAAGTTGCTGTGCTCGACCGCGTTGTCGGTATGCGAGACAGTTCATGCGGTTAACGCCCGCGGACAGAAAGATTTAAGTTGAAACTCTCCTCTGCCAAATAAGTTGCTGAGAGAGAGATAGAGAGAGAGAAAGAGAGAGAGAGCATGTGTGTGTGTGTATGTCTGCCTGTATATATACACCATGGAAAAAGAAAAAAAAAACGGTTCCGAATTAAAACAGTCGCAGAAATTACCTATCAGTTGAGTACAAAAGATTGTCTCCCATGTGACGTGTCTACTCCATCGTGTGCCAAGGAGAACTAAAAGTGTCAACGAGGCAACAGGGCCATCGTCTCCGGTTACCTCGACAGGAAACGAGGGCTTGCAATGGAAACTTAACAGGAAAACACAAGAATAAAAAACTCTTAAATTACATACGTAACACTGACATATATATAGCAAATAAATATACAGCACTAAAAACATAGTAAAAATAGTATTAAATCATATTAACCTACAATTACGAGTGGGCGGAAAAATTACATTAAATTAATTAGCAAATTAAGTACACACTAAATTACAGCCTACCTCCTGTAGTTCCCTGTAAACAAAACACAGCAACCCCCTTTCTATAAGATTTAACACACAATTAAATTTGCGGGGGATAAACACAGGTAATTCAACCTGGGTTGCTTTGCAGTTGGTAAGATACTTCTCAACGTCACAAAGATCCGTCGGCCTGCCCTTGCACTACAAAATTAAAACTCACGCCCTCTCGTGATGTGTCCAGAAACCTGACTTGAAAACCTTTTACTATTAAAATATGCTCATTGACAGTCCTCTGTAAAAGGACACAGAAAAGTCACACGTACAGAGCAACAACAGAAGCAACCGGAGTTCATGCCACTCGCAAACAGGTTAGCCATTCATGGCGTAGAGCAGAAAGGCCATACCTGCACCAGGGGGAAGCATTGCCAATAAATTAAACAGCATAAAAAATAGTGGGGAAACCACACACACACTGAACATGTGATCTCCACCATGTAGTTTTGAATACGTTGTTTTCAAGTTTCTGTCCGAGGGTTGCCGTGGTCTCCATTTTACGACGAACAGCCAGCGACTCGCCAACACGAGTGCATGCCGAGCGGTAGTTTTCCGTTTGACGTCTGCGTGTCAGCTTAGAACTCTGATGACCAGACGAGGAACGACGGCATACTTTTGGGAAAACTATCTCATGACATTATTTTTGGAATATAATTCATAGGTTAAATACAGGTGCGTATTGACATGGTAAACAAATGTTTAACATTTAGTTTTGCTCCTGATAACCAGTTAAAATAGTGACTAAAGCATTATATGTGAAAGGTTCATATAATTCAGCATGACGAATCTGTTAAAAAGGAAATATAAACAAGAAGTTACTGATATTTTTAATGAGTCTACTTTCCTCAACATGGATACAATTAATTTTTAAATAAGTTCTTAAAAGCTGAGTTTGTTGGTAGGAATTGTCTTGATGAAGGCAATATCAATAGAGATGAAACGAGAATCATATGCAACAGTACTGAGACAATTACAAATAGACATGTGCCTTACCTGGGACTCGAACACAGAAACCCTCGTACCATAAGCTAGTGCGCAATCAACTGCATTACGGAGGTCGGAATCAAGCATCAACTAAGAATTAAATCAGTCTAATGTTTTAAATGTTAGGGTTAATGGCCTAAAATATTTACATGGCCATCATTTTCAAAATAAGTGACTGAGCCACTTCAACACACCTGAGTTTTCTTGGCATACCACAGCATTTTTTTGTGTGAAGAATTTCGTGAAAATAGGTTGATTGATCCCTGAGATATGGCATAATACCTCAAAATTTTTATTCATGTGCTGATCTTCATAAATGGAGGAAAAAAAGTTATGTATTAGCACATTCGATTATTGTATACTGTCGGTATACAAAGCAAAGTTATATATATATATCCATTACATACAGTAAACGGGGGTAACTTTCGTCATGGGGGGTGACTTTTGTCATGGAGGTGACTTTGAATATGAGGGTGACCTTGTGACACAGGATTTTTCACTGTTATTTGCATTTCCTTCCATTTCAAAGAGGCTATTTGTGATGTTCAGTGGTTTAATTGGCACCACCGAATATCTTAAACATCCCACTGACATATAGGGACATTTATATGTTATTTTGTGTGTCATAAAGTCACATCAATTTGACACAAAGTAACCCTCGCTTATGGTAGTTTCGTAGATATAGCATGCTATGCTAAAATGATTTTATAGCCACCATATATTACAATAAGTGTCTGAAAATAAGTATCTGTGAACCTAAAAATATATATAGTTGTATGGTCTTACACAATGCAACACTTTTGTCTAATTGGTTAAGAATAGGTTGATTGTTTCCCGAGATATGACATAAAAACATAATTTTTATTATGGGGATCAAATGGTAGAAAAACGAGGCTCTGCATAGAAAAATTTAATGGTTGTATGTAATTTGATACTGACAGCATACAAAGGTAAGTTGAAATATGTTTTATTAATTAAAGATACTCAGCAAAAATATCTATATAGCCATCATTTCGAAAATAAGTACCCAACATACTTAAAACATAGCAGTTTACACCACTTGCTGCTGTGAAAATTGTTTGCCAAATTTGTTAGGGATCTGACAATTGTTTTCCGATATACAACAAAAAAAAAAGATTTCTTATTGTTGCATGTCTTACAAAATGGTTGACAAAAGGTTATCTGTGTAGACACATTTGATAGTTGTAATATATTGGTCCCCTACCGTGGCTTCCCCCAGAGCCCTTGTCGACCTGCACACACCACCTAGCAGAGCAGTTAGGAACCACCTGCACAAAGCACCGGCTGCAAGCAGTTCAACCGGAGGCCACACGTCCACAACATGCGAGTCAATGCAACAACTATCAGTGCCACAAGGTATAATTACCACCCGTGTAATTAAACAGCCTAACATTAGCTTGGTAATTACTACCATTAATTCTTTCACCACCACAAATGAATGTAGGAAATTCCTTGCATAAACAACAGAGCCTTACATGTGCAATATGCTGACCACATGGCCCACGTGACCCAGATAAACTCATGACTTTACACAAATTCAATTAGTGCATTGTGTAACATCCATTAGAGGAACATTACAGCTAGAAATGATGTCCTTAATAAGTGCTTTGCATAAATAATTAAAAGAATGTGTTTTGACACTTGGCAGTGGGCCATCCACCCAAAATTTGCCACAACAAAATTCTCATTAAATTTAATATAATTTGAATATTACCTAAAAATACATTTTAATTAATACATAGTCATTTGTTCAGTGTGTAAAAGGGTTATGTCTATGTATTTACTTTCCAGGTAATGAAAAGACTTTATTTGAAACAAAATAAAAATTCCATAAAAACTCTCGTGATGTAATTTTTATTACTTTTCATTATGTACATGTTAACAGTAGTTGATGCAGTGTCAAATGCAATGTATTCCTCAGGATTATAAGTTACATATCATCCATTTAATTTATTTCGAGGAAAATTATGTTTTGGTGGGTGGTGGACAACTACCGTTACCCCCGTCTCGCCAACCACTCCTCAGTCTGGCAAGAGCAGGTATCAGGGCAGGCAGTGTCATGCGGCTCGGGAGCGAGGAAAATTTTTCGCACCAATCACTTCAAATCAATAGAATGTTAATTTACCGGAACCTTTCGTAATATATGTGTGCACCCCCGAATTCACCTCCCTTCCGGTGGAGACTTATGCCCCTCTGGCTTAATTTTCAACTTAATCCTTTGTTCAGTGTCCATCGATGCTTTATGCAGTCAGCTTAGGCCAGTGTGGGGTCTCGTGCCACATGCCTGCTTCATTTTTGTTGTGTACCATCTTGTGCGGGTTTTCTTTTATACAAATAGTATTTTTGAAACCGATGTGTATGCATACTTTATTCCCACTTCACGGGGAGCTTAAGGGTGATTCCCCCTCATAACAATCAACTGTCTGCCATGTTACCTATGTCACGTAGGTCAGTGTGTGTTTCATGTAGTTGAAGTGTTTTATGTCTCTGCATTGGAACAGCATTAAAGAGAGCAACTATACCCCAGTTCGGGAGTGCGTATATGATTCGTCGTCTACACAGCCGACATCATCAGTCATCACGTGCGACCTCATTAAAACACTGAATGCAGGGTCCCTTATCCTGGGCTTTGTAACCGTGGTTCACCTCAAGAGTCTCGTGCCAACTCGAGTGTAATCCCTTAACTGGTTAGCCTGGCACCCTCCAGACATTAACTTCATCTTCCAGACCCTGTGACCACCCCGAAACATGTCAATTGGCGCCCAATGGGGAGCTAAATTAAGCGACCATGAGGGTGACCATTCGTGGAGACACCATTATCGCCATTGGCATGAGCGGAGCACGAAAATGCCGCCATTTTAGGGCAGCATTCCTGAGAACAAAGGGAGCGAGTTTCGTCGTCATTTCTGCTGCCTCCATCCACTCCTCCAGAAAACCATGCCACCTGCTGTAGGGGAGGTAGAGCGTGCAAGTCTCACCCCTGCACCTGTACAACTACTGTTGAAACAGCTGTCCGTGCACGCGGGATGCCCATGCGAGCGAGAGGGCCATAGCCCCCACGAAGATTTTCCATGCAGCACGACCCATTCAACCACGTCGTACAACCACGCACCCACGTACATGGCCATTTCGAGATGGAGTGTTAGCCTGCAGACCGTTGTGTTTGTGTCATTTGCCATAAAGCAAAAGAAAATGATCCCTTCGCCAAATATGATCTATCAGCAAACATATGCTGTTGCCTTCCTATGCCAAAATACGCCACTTCAACACCAACACTACTCAGCACACTAGCCAAACGCACATATGAGGTCCTAAGTAATCGATGCCAGTGCGAGAGACCAGGGCGTGACCTAACATCTTCTATGCGCTGTTTGAGGTACTACCTCATGGACACCCCCAGTATTGCAGAACATATCATTGCGTGCTCTGGACAGTTCATATGCACTCATTGCAGCATCGCCCAAGGACTGACTTATATCGACCTCAAGCTGCCATTAGACTATGCCTCCACGAAACCTCATGCCACTGTAGATGGGTGTGACTTTCCTAACTGTGTGCAACCCACTGGGAACATTGCAACCCGTCATGGCTGCGGCCGGAAGTGCTACTTCACCTGCATGACTGCAGTAGAGTGGTAAAAATTTTAAAGAGCTCAATTTCAGTGCTGGGACTGCCTATCTGAACAGATTACTCAGTATGTCTCAGTCGTGCCTGAACAACCACGGGTTGAGATCTGCCCTGACATGACATTGCCAAACACTCAAGGACATTCAGTACCCTTACTGCCACCAACACCTAGTGTACTTCAACTCACGCCACCACAGCCTGCCACGGTGGCCTCGCTGTTAGTGCCACGAACTGTTCAACTTCACATGCACCCCCAGCTGTTAGTCCAGCGAAATTTCAAACACTCCCAATTTTCTCTGGACAAGGCTCGGAGGATCCTCGAGCATTCGTGGAAAAATGCGTGCAGCATTTGCTACGGTATGGTGTTCCACCTGAGGAGTGACCATGTGTAGTAGGAACACAACTCATAGGTGAAGCGTGTACATGGTGGAGGTCTGTTACAGAGTACTAAATTATGTGTGAACAGTTCGTTACAAAATTATGTACCAAGTACACCAGCACACTGGCAACCCTACAAACACAATTGAGCACTTTGACAGTGCAGCAACAGGACAACAAAGAGCTGGAAACATTCGTGAGATGCAAGGTAAATCTTGTAGTCCGGTTTTGGCCTCATATTGCAGCCACGGATGTGTTAGAAACAGCGATTCAGACAGTTCTCCTTGAATTCCAAGCTGCTTTGCAACCAGTCGTTTACAATTGTTTTGAAAATTTCATTCGAACAGCTGCTAGCTTTTCCTGAGACTCCACTGAGCCATGTCAATGAAGCGCACCACCATGTGGAACACATGTGTTCGCATCTGCCACGCCTTCCGGAGACCTCGACAACAACAACAACAACAACAACAACACAGTGCCTGGATGCCCACCACTAGTGGCACTTGCGCGCGGATCAATACCTCCTCGATCAGCTGAGAGAGCCTGGGCCGGCCAGCCCACATGCAACAATGGCACAATGTCCAGGCCACGTAATGACACCGCAGCACCTGAGGGACCACTGCCCTGTCCTTGCCACAACTGTCCCGGCGAGGAGATGCACTGGCACAAGGACTGCTCTAACCATAAAACGAAGGAAAACCCTGCACTGGGAAACGGGAAACAGGAATAAAGGGAAATACCTCCTATCCCAGAAACAGTGAAACAGAAACAGCCCGAACAACAACATCAAACTGTGCAGCTCACCACTCGCGACATATCTTGCCATGCTTACAGTACTGCTATGCTGACTGTGACCATCAGGGACGAAGTCATGCATGTTCCCATTCTAGTTATGCAAGACCTTAGAGAGTAAATTGTTCTGGGAGTGCTATGGCTCATTAACGAACAAACTGTTTCTAAGCTATTCTTTGACTGCATTTATTTAGGCAAGAAGCGCCGGAAAACAGTTTACCACCTAGGGTACCACCAACGCACAGTTCTGGACACTATAAATCTCCACAATTTCAACCATGCCGTACCTGTGGAATTTCAAACCGCCGTACAAGTCATCATTCAAGAGCAAAGTGATGTGTTTATGTGCTTCATCGCAACCAGTATTGCAGAGCACCCTATATCTATGAGTCATGATGTACCACTAGCCTACCACCGCAACATAATCGACATCCAGGTGAGTGAATTGTTACATGATGGTGTTATTGAGCAATCTGAGAGCAACTACAACTCAGTTATAACTTTTGCCCATAGGAAAGATGTAACGTGGAGGTTTATTATTGATTTCCGCCCAATAAATTTGATTACCAACAGCTCAGTCTCTCGAGATATATATACGTAAACAGAGCTCTCAGTTTGATCGGTTCTGCAACATCATGTGTTCCTTTGACCTCCGTTCTGGCTAGTGGCAAGTTCCAGTCACGTCCGACAAAACTGCCTTCACAATGCCAGATGGCAAGAGGTATCAATTTTGTGCTATACCCTTTGGCCTTAAGTGCAGACAGCTGAAAGGAACATCTAGAACATTTAGCATTAGTGCTGAAAAGTTTTGTAATCGCAGGCTTCACTGTGCCCAAGGGCTTAATTGATACATATAAGCAGGGGAGAGAAGGAATTACAAATATAAAGAAAAATATTCCATAAAAGTGTAATGTTTGGAGGTCTGACTGACATGGCATCAAAGTTTTAGAAAAGCAAGTCAAGTGTTACAAAAAGCAGACAAACAACATATAAAATTCAGAAATGACAATACAATTATATCAGACACTTAATAATACAATTATCTGACAAATTAAATACTAAAAAATACATTAGTTGGGAAGGTGACTTTCTCACCCCCTCGTGAAGACAATTTACAAAAGCACTTGTTAACTAATGACATGACAATATAAATAATAACACAAATTGTGGCACCAGGACTATGTTATCTTGGTACAAATCTGTGCATTGCAAGAACAACTGCATTGCGATCATGAATTCATGCATCCACACCGGTACAATGGATGTGATGTCAACAATCACAACAGTTATTCGGACAAAGACTCAAAATCTTTCAAAATTGCTACCATTGCAATCAATGGTAACAATAGTTGAGCTTCAAGCAAAAGTGTCACATGTGTAAAAATGGTAGACACAGATGTAAGTAACGTAAATTCCTGGGCATTGTGATGTGGATGTAATAGCCTCGCATTAGTGGAGAAAAAAAGAGTGCACACACCCTCATAGGTAGGGTGAGTCAATTTCTTGCAACAATCATCATCTGGAGTCATCCTCAACAGGAATCTTCAAGTAAGGGTCATCTGGATGAATGGCCCACGCCTGCTCTTCGATGCTCTCTACAGATAACCAGTGCCTAAATAATTTATTTCCACAACAATGTGTTAAATAATCCTCTTTACTCCTGAAGCATCTGCCATCATTTGTTTACATTATTGTACATCGCAAATGCCAAAAATATATCAAAAGTGCAATCATTTTCCTCAATTATAAGCCATTAATCAGTGGTGGAAAAAGCACTACCACAACCATCATCAAAACGGAATGCCAGCCACAGCAGCAGCATCCCTGCAGACCACACATCATCAAGGACAGCAGTACTCAGAGCAGTAAGTTTAACCTACCTTCTCCATCCTCCTAAGGGCCACGACCCCACTCAATTAGCTTGATCAAGCATGTGGCTAAGAACCACTTACCTAATTTCCTATGCAAAGCAATACCTGTATTTATTATTAACATGAGTGTATGAATAAGCCCATCCTTATCATTGCAAGTACAATTTTTTATGTGTCAAGTTTACCTGTGTAAATCCTGTAATTATCGGCCAACATCTCTAAATTCCCGGCAAAATTACTTCCTATTTCCATGCCATTAGGAAGTGGTGCACCACTCCTCCATCTGCTTGGGAAAATCACCTCTCCTATGCGCAGTCTAGGGGAGGCAGCCACAGACCAGGTGGTCCATTGAAATCGGTGAAGATCAGCTGGTCGCAACCTTGGAGTTTCCCCACAAACGGCGACATGATAGCAAGTTTATGGACTGGCGTACCACCAATTGCATAGTGGAAGGCCTGTTCTTGAAGTTTGCGCGTTCGCTACCGGACCCAGATCCGTTCACATTAGTACAAATTCAATCTACGACCTGTCAGTACGACAACACTATGGAAGCACAGCGATTGAGCGAGAACATTGACAGAATAACCTTGAACTGTGTTCTGAGGCAGTGGCACATGCCATCATCTGCCAAAAGACTAATTTGTGTGACCACTGTGTGAGACGTCGTCAGGTCTGGGGTACCTTTGAAAGCGCGAGCTGCAAGTAGGCCGTACTGAACGAACCAACATCACAAACAAAATTTTGGAGAACTGTTAGAAAATGCAGCAACGTGCGTTAGTATGACAGACTTAGCTAAGCCTCCTTTGTGTGCACTCGGTACCACCGAGTGTATCGGGACAAGTGCATGACGTAAACCACGTGTCCACGAGCTCCTTATGCCCACTCTGACCACCGCAGTCACATCAACTGCACCAGCTACACCATGCCACCTCAACCGCATCAGGCCAAGAGTGCATACTTCAGGTCAACAAGAACTGAACTTGACCTTCTTGCCGACAGGTATTACATGATTCAAGAGACCGTGTTACTATTTATTACAAAAGGTAACTCTTTGAATAAATTAGTAGGCGATCCGAAACTGTGTTTACCCCAAAGCCACAGCCATTTAGTACAGGGGCCATTGGTCGTTACATCGTAGTAGCTTGCGCCATGACATACGATGTATTGCACCACCAAGCTGATTCAACTGGCCTGTAGACCGAAGCTGAAGTGCTAAGTTCCAGAAAGTGTAACCAATAGTGTGCAACATTTTTATAAACACATCAAACAACGTCATCTCATTCACATATACAATCAAGGGTGTGTTTTGTTGTATTGAGAGCAATCGTACATGGCAACCCACACCCCTTTGCCCAAGAGGACTCGTTCATCTCTTCAGGAGACAGCCATATTGGCAACACTGCAGCCAGTGAAATACACACATATCACACACAGGAAATGAAATATAGACACTTTTCTCTAGAAAGTATAATAGTGTATTTAATGTGTATTTATAAAAAGAAATTATGTTTTTTTTTTAAAAGAGATCCCCTTTAAAGGTCTCCATCATAGTAATATTAATTTAGTGCGGTGACAGTCCCCGTCATCTTTACAACATCAACCTTAACAGACATTTGTTAATCAACAGCGGAGTCATCAATGTGTTTATTTAATTTATACAATTTTTCACCATTGCAATCATGTTACATAGTGCTTATGTCATGTTTTACCATTGACGTCGGTTATCGTCACTTGGGATGAAAGCTGACACAAACTCGTCGCAGTTCTTCTCAGCACTCGAGCCATATTGACAGCATGGTCGTCCGCTCTATGCGCCCCCTCGGTACGATCATTTAGGCTGATTTTACTTTATTACAACAGGAGCTTAATTAACTGGAACATTTGATTTCCTTCTTTTCTGTACCGAGGGGAGAACCAACTGCACTCTCACCAGAGAGCTTAATGCTATAGCGTATCTGCATAACACCACTCTCATTTTCGCGCAATGGTCACCGGCAGGCCATAAGTGCTGGGTCAATTTTCTTTCATTATTCACATATAATCAAGCACAGTGAGTAAACAGTTTTACTAAGTTCAATGAGTGCTGATTCAATGTAATCCAGGACACGTAGGATGGTACACCTTTTGTAGCCCCTCCCGCATTTTCTCTAATATATTTCAGGTGTATGAGATGGCCTTCAGCCTCGTCGTAAGGTGTAAGTAGTGTAAGTAGTATCAAGTGTGTGACAACATCATCTGCAAACTGACGGAGGCACATAAGGCCCCCTGGGCCACCGACCGAACGACCCACATCACTAACTCTCCACTGAGTTATGGCGCCGGGCAATTCTACACTCAACCAGCCCTGGGTCACCTCGACTACGTCATGATTAACACAGCAGGAACCACCAGAAATCCAGGGAACTTCTTTCAGTGTGCATGGTGTCAGGAGCCATTATGCCCACCTGTCACTTTCTCCACAACAGCTCAACCAGCCACCTTAATTGTCACCAGCCACACCCAATTTGAGCGATGTCAACAAAGCACTCATGTGCTGTAATAACTGCTGGATAAGGGTCCATCGACAAAAGTGTTACAAGGAACGAGTGGTGTTATCTCAGGAAAGAGCACTTTGTGTGTCAATAGTGCGCACCACAACTCAGCTTGCCACCACTGCAATGTGCATTGCAGGGCACATGCAGCCGTGCCTCGCAGCTTGCTCCCCCACCGGCGCAGGTAGACGTCAAGGAAGACCAGCTGTACTTTTCCTAGGTGGCATTTGTGGTTCGTGCATGTGAGCCCATTTATGGCAAGGCACTCAAGTACTAGGGAGAGGTGGTGAATGTGGTCTTCCCACTTCTCGGACCAAATGACGATGTCGTCTAGGTAGGTGAGAATGAAGTCGCCTACCAAAACATCTAGTACCTGGACCATCATGGCTTGAAATGTGGATGGCGAACATTTCAACCCGAATGGCATCGCACAGAATTGATAACGTCTTCCTTGCGGCGTGGTGAATGCAGTTTTGTGTCTGTCTGCAGACTTCACTGGAGCCTGCCAGTAGCCACTTCACTGATTCAGGAATAACATGATTAGGGTTTCGAAGATGTTAAGCGCATCCTTAATGCTGATGTATGTGGGAGTAGGTTTGGGGGGTGGGGGCCTTTCAGTGACAAGGTTGAGGGGTCTAAAATCGATGCAGAAACACCCTGTTCCGACTTTCTTCGATGCCAACATGATTGCTGAATTGTAGCGGATTTCTGTCGGCTCGGTGACCCCCTCCGCTAACATTTCGCATATCTGGTCTCGGATAATCTTACTCTGGTGGCTATGGTAGGTGCACAGTGGTGTGAAAATGCGCCTGTCATGTTCTGTTGGTATTGCGTACTTTGCGAAGTTGGTAAGTCGTAATGAATCTGCAGCTGCAAATACTTCCTGTCATTCCTCCAGCACTCACTGTACCACATCACGTTAAACTAGTGGTACCTCGTGGTCCAGATCGTGAATCTTGATATTGGGCGAATGGTTGCTAGAGTGGGGGTCTAGATTGTAGATTGTTCTACACTCTCTTTTGCCGAAATTTATTCTCCTAGATGCTTGTTCAGCGATCGATTTTTGTTCGGTTAACCATGGAAGACCAACAATGACGTCTTCACGTAGCTAGTTGATGATGAGTGCTACCGTGTTTGTCTCGAGGTCGCGTATGCGTACCGTGATGCTGACTTCTCCCATAGTTTCCCTACTAGAGTTGGTTTTGGCTAAATGAATGACTTCAATGTGAGACCGCAGAGCTCTCATGTCAACGAACCCTGGCCGTATAAAGTTGTGGGATGTTACCGTGTTAATAAGGACATAGCACTTCACACTGTTGACGTACACTGGAATACAAATGAACTTACTTGGTGTAGGTTGTTTATCTGAGAGGAGCTGCTGCGATTGTACCTGTTGTGGGGTGAGAGTCTAACTCAGCTTGTTGGAACTGGGGGAGGTGACGTCCGGTCGATCTACCCTTTCCACTCGTTTCCTGGCAGTGGTGGACTGTCCTTCGCATCAGCTGCCATTTACCCATTATATCCCAGGGAAATCACTATGTCAGTGGTACTGTTCACCTGGACAGTTTTTACTTGGGGAGGGTATTATACATATGTTAATTCATTTTTCCAGAAATAAATACTGATAGCCATTTGCCATTGTTGGTCACCATGGGTTCACTTGGTTTTGGCGGTTGTGACACGAAAGGAGGTGTGCTTCTGCCCAACCCACCAGCTGCTTTGTGCGATGTACTCTCATTTCACACTTGGTTTTTGTGCTTGGTATCGTCCAAGATCATTATCGAGCGAATGAACACCTATAACAGGCCATGAATTAGCGGTTCTAATGGGCTGCAATATTCCAGTAGGACCGTACTGGTTACTACCCCCAGTACCTCGGTCACCATCATACCTGGGTGGTTCTGCTGTACCAGGTGTATCTTCTGTGTAGCGAAATCCATTTGAGTTTCGTGGGCCGACTGTGTGTCGAGTACTGCATGACTGTGTGCTTGAAACAAGGAAAATGTTACATTATATCGGCACTCGAATACTGTTAAAAATGTGGTCCAGTTAATCCTATAATGGTTAACCGATCGCCAACATTGTCGTGTATCTCCGCTCAGCTGGCCCCCAATGCAGTTAGGACACTCATTATCACAATCACCATAATAGTGGATCTGGGTTGTACAGTCATCGAGGAAGGCCGGGGGGTCCTCTTATCAGTAAGCTTGATGTGTACCATTCCTGCGTGGTCTGGCACGGCCACTGTCATCACGTCATCAGCCCACAGTCGCTGCACCAGTTCGACCCACCGTACACTTACGTCGTACGTCCCGATGCGTTTCCGCATCGTTAACCGAGTGATCCAACCGAGTGGCTGTGGTGTTCCTAGATAGATCTGTGTAATTAGGATACAAATCAAGTGTTAAAATGTGTAGTAAACAGCCTTATAATTTATCGCCCACTGGTAAATGTTCGTGAAATTCACCCTTAGAGGATTGCGAAGTAATCGCAGAATAAATGCACACCTCGTGCATATTTAATGAGGTGTAGAGTAGCAAGGCTAGGGTATTTGAAGTGTTTTATATAATTTCCCAAGTAAAATTGTGTGTGTAATCAATCCAATTAGGTATGTGGGAAATATTTAGTCTTTCTTTCAACGTAACCGTTCTGGTCGTAAAGAGCCCCAAAACTTAAAAGAACTAAATTTCCCATGTGCTCTGCCAGGCATCATATAATCAATAATCATGTTTTGTACTTAAATTAGTGCTTAATTAAGAACTCTTAAGTCTCTACAGCATTAAGAAAACTCGCTCATAATGTTTCAGTGTTTTATGGGTATATGTTTCAAGTTCTATGTTAATGAGGTCAGTTAATTAAATTACGTCGCGGAGTGGAGCGAGTTCTTGGAAAGGACACCGCTCGCTCGCGCCATCTCCGGCAGTCTGATTCCATGGGTCGTAGGTGCTGCACGTTCGTCGCGGGATACTTTCATACTTTGTTATGAACACTTAACTGCAATAGATTAACGTAATTTAATGGAAATCTTAATTAATTTATCAACAGCCTTCCTTGCTTTCGCATCACCCCTCCGGCAGCTCAATTTAACGACCCTGGAGGTTTAATTACTCTTGTAAGTTTTCTTACCATTATTGGCCTTTTTGTATAGTAACGGCCGCTGGTAGGCCTTGTGAGTCAGGTCCACTATAATTTGCATTGCATACATGTAACTGTGTACACTATTCGGCAATACAATTTATTTGAGTTAACCGAAACTTGTGANTCACCCCTCCGGCAGCTCAATTTAACGACCCTGGAGGTTTAATTACTCTTGTAAGTTTTCTTACCATTATTGGCCTTTTTGTATAGTAACGGCCGCTGGTAGGCCTTGTGAGTCAGGTCCACTATAATTTACATTGCATACATGTAACTGTGTACACTATTCGGCAATACAATTTATTTGAGTTAACCGAAACTTGTGAGTTCCCTCTCATTTTAGAGTTGTATCTCGGCCCCTGGCCCTATCTAAGAAGTCATCGACGCCTCAAGAAGGCATCCTTAATTTGTAAGGTAAAAAGGCAATATTAAGCCATACTGGGGAGCCTGAATACACTGGCTGTATATTACGTTTTTCTGTAAATGTGTACCGTGCAAGTCAGGGGATACAGCCACGTGGTCGTTCGGTCCACGATTTTGAAAACTGTGACTTCGTGCTTATTCAGTGTGCTGGGGCCCATTCTATTCGAAATAGGAATATTGTGTAATATTTTGACTTTTCTTAACATAGTCGCCGGATGACGTCCGCATTACTATCCCCGACCGCTCAGGGAAAGTTAAGCTCACACCCAAACATTGGTAACAATTGAAACTGTGCTGGTGTGTTGTTGGCTGTTTGAGTGTTGTTCTGCTTCTGTACATTTTCCCTGTTCTGTAATTGCTTGGGTTGCCATGGGTATGACGTCGATTGTGCAATCAGTACAGTGAAAACAGTGGCAGGGCATGTATTCTGCATGGCAGTTTGCTTTGCCATATTTTGAGCACGACGCTTTGTGTATGCCTGGCATGTTTCATGTCTGCTCTCCACTCGTTCAAGGGAAAGGACCTTTAGTGAGCCTGATGCACACAACACCAGCACTTCAATACATCGTTCCCGACAATGTAGCATATGCGCTGTTCGCAGTGTGTTGGTGGAAATTGGTTACCACTAAGTAAATATGGTTAGTCCAGTGTCGCTTCTGACGGACTGTCATAACGCAGCACAGAAACAAATTGACGTCTCGAATGCGTGCTCGTTCCGGTGGAGCCACGCACAGGGGGTGCTATGCCATGCTACAGTGTAAGCAAGTCATTTCGTTCTCTCTCTCTTCGATGCACAATACCAAATTTGTGCACCATTCGTACTGTCGTAATTGGGTTGCTTTAGGATTGGTTTGCGCTTCTGTAGTTTTCTCCGGTTGCAATGACACAGTTTTTTCATTAGGGGATTTGCAAAACCAGGTGCTTGTATTGGGTGTACGCAGATCCAGCATAGCTCATCTTGTATCCCTCCGGATGTTTGTAATTAATGTGGTACATGGTACTTGATTTGTATTATTAATTGAGGTACATGACCTTCGATTATTATTTGTGTGTGTACACTGACAAGTATTGGCATTAATCGTAAAAAAATTTATGGTGGTTGTGCTCGTGACCGGGCGCACACATGTTGCACAGGACCGCCAATTTCCCCACCGGAGTGTGCATAGTCATATTTCCTCTTTGAAAGCTAGCGTGAGCTAAACGTGGAGAAGTGCGGCGTGGTAGTTACCGTTCGTAGTTACAGCTGACAATGTGTCGTGGACCTCTTCTCCCGCAGCAGTTCGTCCTATCAATCCGTGAGTGGGCTGCACCGTACCTCTCATCTCTTCGTCGTCGCTCGGATCACTTTTTCTCCAGTCGCGCGTGACATTACAGGAGTGGTGTTATTGGGTGACAGATAATAGCCTCTTCGTTCAGGAATGCGGGGTGCTATCGGCAATGGCTGCTGTTGACCGCATGGTCTTCGGTCATGTGTAATTTTGCGGAAATGTTGCCTAAATGTTTTGAAATTGTTCTTGAAGGGCCTGAAACTGATTTTACAACTGTTTTAGCATTTAAAACTACACTGTGACACACACTGGTGTTCGAAGGGCTCTTACACTCAAAATTTTATGCATAAAATCTTATACGAAGTGTTACATAAAAATGTCAATAATATTACAAAGATAAAGGCACAGCTTGAAGAAGTTCGGCCCCATTTTATTTTACCAAAGTTATGTAGCACGCACAGTATTGGTACTGTCTTACAAAAATGTTTGAAAGGCCATTTTTTGGCTGTTTAGATGTAAGTAAAACCTGAAGGACGTTTTGAGGCACATCCAGATGGTGTTACATTGATACACTTGACACTTGTGAAGTTTGTATACAGTTCCAATACTTGTAAGTTGGTTTAAAAATTACGTGATTTGTTTGCTGTGTTTATAACACTAACTTGATGCAACACATTTCGGATGCCCTACAATGAATGTCACAATAGCTAGCACATTTGAAATGTTTGAAAACTGTTTGAAAGAAACTTTTCAAATTTTGAAAAAATAACCTTTTGAATTTTTTAAAAAGTTTTAAAGGTCGGAAAATGACTGTCGGGGCCATACCAGAAGGTTACCATAGTCGTGAGACAATGGCAAATGAAAGTAGCTGCACAGTGAGTTTGAAAATGTGACTTGAATTTTTTCGAAATTTTGAAAAACTTTGAAAAGTGATTTCTTCCAGCTACACCAGACAGGAGCCATATGACGTGAGGTATGGGTTGGAGAATGTTAGTCACATCACCACTGCACCAGTTTTTGTGCAGAGTTCTGATGGGAAACTCTTACCAGAGACATCTTGTAGATTTCTTACCGGCTGTTCTGCTGTTGTGAGTCGTGGCCGAGTCACTCAGGTGTGTAGGCTGTTCTCCCGATCCTCTACGTCTCAATTGAAAGGTTGTTAATTGCAGTCCGAAAGCTACTAGCAATGGGAAGTCGTGGTCGGCCCAGTACCGCAATGGGTGCCCGTTGTGATGTGGACAGTTATACTGGTATCAAGTTAGCTAAATGCGGAGTTGAAAGGCCACTCCATACGACAATTAAACACTGATAAAAGTACATGTGACACTGAAAACAATTAAAAACGCTCAGAATGGCTGATTGGTGAGTCCAGATCCCGAAATGCCTTTCAGAGGCAAGGCATGTAAATCAAAATGCTGGATTGGCGATTGGTGTAATTTATTGACATTTCGACACAACAAACCAGTTGATGGTATTCTCGTCATTATACAGAACCGACGCAATAAGCCCGTCGGGCGCTAGTGCGAAAAAAATGAGCATGTGCTCTCCGGTTTAGGGAGATAAACTCACACTCCTGGGACTGTAGGACTACAGGGGATGGAGAAGCGCTCCTTCTGGGCGATGAAGTTACTTTAAGTTATACTGTCCTGGTCGAAGAAAAAGTTAAAACTATGGTTTTTAGTTGAAGACAAAGAAGTTGATGAAGTGACTGGGAGATGCGAACCGCACGGACTGCTCCGTTGAATGCCGGCTTCAGACTAAATGGCTTTCGTCATAATTCCGGCTTCTTGCCGTGAAGACTCTGGTGTTCGGAAAAGTATGAGCATAAAATTAATGCATATTGGGGCTAGGCCCTTAATTGTTTACAATGCATGGGTGCGAAAGCTCTCTTAACTAAATGTAGACTAAATGTTGTCCCTAACAATAACTTACTTATTCTCTATGCTAAAGAAGCTACCTAATTATTCATGACAACACATTTTCACACAGTTAGGTTTAGGGGCATGTATTGCTGTAAATGTGTCGTCTTCAAACGTGGTACGACCTGACGGCGCAGCGCTGGTTGGCTGGGATCCGAACAACGAGATTGTCCTGGTGTCGCCCATGAGGTCGGATTCTTTTCGTCGGTATGGTACTCGGTCATTCTTGTGTTGTGGTGCAGCGAACGGTGGCGGAGACCAGTGAGTCTATAGTTAATTAATTTATGCCAAGTTAACACATTCGTAAAGATTATTAAGTCAAATATAATTTAAATTACCTTTGAATTTATGGCAGGATGACTTTGAAAGGTCGAACTTCAGGATTTCTCCACTTCTACATATGTTTACAAGCAAAATAAAAAATTTATATTACATTTTTTGTGTGTGTGAATCCTGTAACCTTATTAAATTAAATACAGACTTAAGTAATACATTCTCACTGCAGTCTGTCACAGAAAAAAAATTAATATTACAAAAAAAAATTAAAGATATTCTTTTTTTATACATTGACGTGAACCGTGCATCCACGAGCTCCTTTGTGCCCACTCTAACTCCCGCAGTCATTTCCACTACACCAGATACACCACACCGACGGGCTTGTGGGCACGTACAAGAGTGTCCATAATTTCATCAGTTTTCATAATTGCAGCAGTGTTCATAATAGCATCAGTGTATTCAATCAGGGTATCTAATTGCATCAGTGTTATTAATTGCATCAGTGTTCATAATTGAATCAGGGTATTTATTCAGTGTTATTAATTGTATCAGTGTATAGAATTAATATCATAATTGTCACCATGAAAGACTGTCGACACAGCCACAGCCAGGGACATTAGATATTGTACACATGGCAATACTGTTGCTGGTACAATGAAAACGTTTAGGATTAATATAATCAGTTTTATTGTGTATTTGTCTAAGGAAAAATTATGATTCTTAGGTTAATTTAATTCATGTCACTTCCATCTCATAATCATTTTTTTAGTATATATTGTGCTTCATCATTTCGCAGCTTGGCGTCGCTGCGCTCAGGTAGTGGAAGTCGTCCCATGCTTCCTCCCAGTTCTCTTCAGCACTTGAAGCATCAAGACGTGAAAGTCTCTCGCTCCGCAAATGCCCTCGGTGCCGAAATTTTAAGCTGAACTCATATTCACTGCAATAGACTCCATTTCATGAACCTGATCATTAATTTTATTTTTTATAACGTCGAGGGGAGAGCAACGTTACTCTCATCGGAGAGTTTTAACGCAATCACGTTTCACATTATAAAGCCAAGTGTTCGCCATTTCCGGGTCGTTAAGGCCATATTTTGTACTAAAGTTGTGTGTGTTCATTAAATAGTCGCAAGGAATAAATAACTCCACAAGAATCGTAAGTGTTTCATTTGTAATTTAATTAAGGCGTACTAGGCGGCCTACACCCTCGACATTGTATGTGATGGAGTGTTAACCAGAATCCTCTAGGCTTGTAACAGTTGACAGTCATGACAGGTTTTGACAATATTGTCAATGTCACAATTCATGCAATTACACCATACATTTGTCCACAACTTCTGTTTCATAGCTTCTATTCCCATACGACCCTCATGGGTGATCCGTAGGGCTTGAACATGTAGAGACACTCATAAGGCTATCTGGGTTCTTCTGAAGCTGACAGCTCTGGCTCTATGACCAGCTATCTTGTTGTTTAAAGCAACATTCTGTTTGTAAACTTTCAATTAGTTCTTTTAATCTCTTTGTCATTCAAAATAGCCAGACCAACCTGGAATAGTGTCATTGTTAACGGAGCTGAGCTCTGCAGAACTTGTCTATAGCAGGGAGGTTCAAAATCGTCTAGTGGCTTTTTGGTTGTATCAGGCAGCCTGGAGAATGGATTGGGTATGGTCATTCGGCATGGGAGGTAAACAACATTAAATGTGAATGACTGAATCCTAAGCACCCACCTTTACACCTGTGCATATGAATGTGGCTCTGGGGCCCAATATAGCTTCTAGGAGTTTGTAATATGTTAACAAGTAAATTTTTTGAAGTTATACTTATTTTGACATATTGAGGGTAAAAGTTTAGTGTGCAATGGAAGTTGCACGTGCACAGAGTAACGAAATTTGACAGTGAACGTGGTAGAGGTATGACCGAATGTGCATGTGAGTATAGTTGCATGCGCATGACAGTGAACAAGGTAAGGGTTTTACCCAACATGCATGCACATATAGTTGCACGCGCCCAGTGTAACGTAATTCGACAGTGAACATGGTAGGGGTATCACCCAGCATGCATAAGTGTATCGTCTAGCTATATACATACACAAGGTACACAAGATAGCACTTGGTTATATTTAAAACCGACAGAAAATTAGTTCATGTAATAAGCAAATTGAAAAACATTTAATTTATATTAGTGATTCATTGTGTATATATGTATCTTATTAATTAATTTTAACTTTATTGTGCCATGAAACATTTGTTAGTAACAAAAATTGTATAGTAAAATTTTGAAAGTATTTTAAAATGTTTGAGGTAAATTTTTGTAGGTATTTAATAATGTTCTTTAATCAAACATTTATTAATTTAATTTATTGTTTTTCTTCTACCATTTTATATTTTTCCTGCTTATATAAATTATTTGCATACATAATACAATTTTATTTTAGTCACACCAAATAAGTTTAACCTTTAATATGCATATATAAATAAATGCACCCATGTTATTTCGGTACAGATAGGGGTAGAGTCGTTCGCACGCCCATATGAGTGCTAATGCTTCCTTACCGAATGATGCAGTGCCCATCCCATTGCTGTTGCACAAGGACTGCATGTAACCCATAAGGACTAACATCAGCTAAAACACTTGTGTGGGCATCTTGAGCGTAATAGACAAGCACAATAGGTGCATTCATAAGCTCTTTTAATTGTAGGAAGACAGAATCCTCCTTGCCCCCCCCCCCTTCCCAAACAAAATGGGTGTCTGATATTTTTACAAAGCTGTCTCAGCCGTGCGGAAAATGAAGGAATATTTGGTGTGAACTTGAAACAGAATGTCAATAAGCCTGAAAAGCTTCTTATCTTATGTATGCTCCATGGGCTATGGAATTTGGAAATGGTGTTCAACTTGTCAAGTGCGGGCTGGTAGCCAGGAATTCATTTCTACCAACCCGATTATATTTTTGTCAGTGTTTAGGGAGAGTCCTGTTTCTTGGATGTGTTATAGCAACTTGTGCACGCATTGATCGGGTTCTAGTTGCATCTCTCCGAACACCACAAAGTTATCAAAAAACAATATAACTCCCGGCAAGCCCTGGAAGACTATTTGCATATATTTCTGGAAAAGTTAAGAGGAACAGCTAATGCAAAACATTAGTTGTGTAAACCATTACAAGACTGTGTGTGTAATGTAACGTGAACCACGCAGCCACTAGCTCCTTGTGTCCACTCTGACCGCCGCAGTCACATCAACTGCACCATCTGCATCAAATATTATCAGGCCAAGAGTGCATAGTGGAGGATGACAAGAATGGAACTTGCACCTTCTTGCCAACCGGTACTGTGTGACTCAAGAGACCATCCTACTATATTTATTACAAGAGGTAACTCTTGTAATAAATTAGTAGGCGATCCGAAATTGTGTTTACCCCAAAACTACAGCTGTTGGGCGCACAGGCCATTGGCAGTTACGTCGTAGCAGCTCGCCCCTCGACATACGATGTTATCCACTCAGAAGTAGTGGCAACTGGTCTGTAGGCCGAAGCTGAAGTGCTAAGTGCCCCAAAATGTAACCAATAGTCCGCAGCATTTTTCTAAACATATCACGCAACTCCATCTAATTCAAATCTACAGTCAGAGGTGGATTTTATTGTATTAAAATCAATCGAGAATGGTAACCCACACCCCTTGACGTAGGTGGACTCGTCCATCCCTTCAGGAGACAGCCACCTGGCATCACTGTAGCCAATGAAAGACCTACACGTCACAGGATATGTAATACAGACACCTTCCACATGAAACCATAATAGTATATTCAATGTTCAGTTATAAGAGAGTAATCGTGTTTTAATAAAGGGAGATTGCCTATAAAGGCCTCCAACATAGTAACAATTCATTTAGTTAGGGGACACCCCCCGTCAAATTATTAATATCAACCTTAACAGACATTTGTTAAACAACAGGTGTCACCAATGTGTTTGATTAAATTTATATAATTTTTCCCCATTGCAATAAGGTTACATATTGCTTATGTCATGTTTTACCATTCAGTATTTTATGACGTTTCTCGTCACATGTTATGGAAGCTGATGCCACTCGTTCAGATCTCTTCAGCACACAAGCCAAATTGGCAGAGTAGTCGTTCGCTCCGCGAGCCCCCTCAACACCACCATTAAGGCTGATATCACTTCATTGCAATAGTAACTTAATTAATTGGAACATTTGATTTCTTTTATTTCTTAACCACTACACTGACTTAGGTCATTTTCACGCTAAGGTCTTCGGAAGACCGTAAGTGTTGGTCCATTTCTTTTAATATTCACATGTCCACTTCTTAAACAGTTAACAGCTTTACAAAATCCAATGAGTGTTTATTCATTGGTCTTTGGGACACATAGAGCGCTGCACGCCTTGCTGTACTACCCACAATTTTCTAATATATTTCAGGTGTACGAGAAGGCCTACAGTCTCATCATAAGGTCAACATGTAAGCAGTTTAATATTAAGTATGTGACAACTTCATAATCAAACTGACGGAGAAACCCAGGACCCCCTGGGCTGCCGACTGAACGACCCACATCACTAACTCCCCGCTGAGTTATGGCGCCGGGGAATTCTACAATCTACCAGCCCTAGGTCACCTCGACCACGTCAAATGAATGTTGTTATCGCCATTGAATTAAATTGCAACTGAATCTGTTGGAATACTAATACATAGTTAAGTTTGGAGAAGATGATACTGCCATTCAGCTTCATTAATATTTCTTCAGTTATCGGGATTTGAAACCTTTCTCTCAATACAGCCTGATTTGCCCCATTTATTTCTACCGTCACGTGCCATTTCACATCAGAACATGGTACCAAATGAATTGACTACACACATTCGGAGTAACTATTGGCTTCGTTTATGATCCTCATACAAAGCAGTTTGTTCAGTTCCCTTTCCACTACAGATCGCAAGTTGAAGGATATATGCCTTGATGCTTGACAAACGGGACCGACCCCAGTGTTTTAAGGTTTTTTAAGCTGGACCCGCTTCAATTTACCAACTCTGCATAAAGCCTGTGGTAATTTGGTTATAAGGTTGACGTGGCACATATCACTATGG
Source organism: Clitarchus hookeri (assembly GCA_002778355.1). NCBI lineage: Eukaryota > Metazoa > Arthropoda > Insecta > Phasmatodea > Phasmatidae > Clitarchus > Clitarchus hookeri. The sequence continues at coordinate 137,657 of NQII01003912.1, forward strand.
CCCACGGGCCGTCCTCTTAGTAAACCCGTTTTAATTGCATGTTGTCTACCAAGAATGGGAACAGGTCTCTCTTTCATAACAAAAAATTAAAGAATATGGTTCACAAAATTTGTGTGGTACCTCAACAGCGACAGTAAACATGCTAATCAAATTTTTCACATCTTACCCTAAGCCAAGCAAATTTTTATTCACAATCCTAGAGTTACATCTCATCCCTTTAGATTTCAGTTTTCCTAATCAGTGTGATCTATGACATTATAGTCAGCACCAGAATCTATCAATGCTCTAAGTGGGACATCGCCTGTAATTACTTCGAACAAATCTAGGTTACACAACTGTTTGCTAGCTGACTGTACCTGAAAAGTAAAATTATCATCTTTGTCAGTATCGGACGGTGATGCTGGCACATTTCCTACACAGTAAACACCCTTATACTTCTTAGGTCTGTACTTATTATGGTCACTATTACTATATGAATCAATTTTAGGACAAGGGAAGAATTTTTCCCAGTAATGATTATAAAACAAGTACACTTCGAGATCAAGTTCGTTATGACAAACTTCACAAACTCAGGCCTCTAATCACTTCACTGAACGAAAACATTATGAATTAAATGAAAGTTCTAGTTTCTTGAGTGTGGATGACTCCATGATACCTTTCAAAGCACGTTCAAATTTCAAACAGTACATGCCAGCGAAGCCTATAAAACGAGGTTATAAAGTTTGGTGTCTTGACAACTCAAAAACTTGTTACATCATGAGCTTAGAAATTTATACTGGGGGGAAAAATGGGTCTGATAGCTGTGCACAAACTTTAGGCGTTAAAGTTGAAACCAAGTTAGTTAAACAAGTTAAAAACAGTAGTGCTTGTCAACTTTTTTACCACATACAAACTTATGGCAGTGTTGTACTCTAAAGGACTATATTCATGTGAAACAGTAGGGTGCAATAGAAAAGGTCTTCCAATTTTTTTGAAGAAAGGAAACAAAGCTCAATTCCAAACCAAAGGTCATGCAGCAGCAGTGAAGTGGATGTACAACAAAGAGTAAATCTGCTTTCAACAGCACACAATCCCAAAGATACTACTGTGTAAGCTAGAAAGAATAAAAATGGTACAAAAGTAGAAGTACTATGCCCGTTGGTAACGGAGCAGCACAATGCCAACATGGATGAGGTCGATTGGTTTGATCAACTGTGCGAATGAGATGCCATTGGAAGGCATCCAGTAAAATCGTGGAATAGGATTTTTGAAATTTTTTGGCTGACATGGCCATTGCCAAAAGCTTTATGCTTTGGACAGCTAGTAGGAGAGAATCGGGAAATTATGATCAACTCACATTTCGGCTGAGACTTTCACATCAACGTATTGGAATATTTCCAGCACGGAAGAGAAGAGTGCGTCCTATATTTTTCAGAGGGAAGCGAAACAATCTGGGAGAAGTGTGACTGGTTCGTGTTGGAAAGCATCTCGCAAAACAAGAGGCCAAATATAGAGGATGCAGAATGTGCGGCACCAACGGAAATCTTGTTGGTTTATCAAAACGAACACGATTTGTTTGCAGGGGTGTAACATTCAATTTTGTGTAAATCCCTGTTTCAATAAATTTTATGGCAAATAATCCAAACATTCTATTTGGAAACGAAATAAACTTTATATTCCATATGATAAACCTAATATTGATATTCCCCTTAAATATTTGCAACATTGCTCTTGACAAAGCATTTGAAGTACAGGTATAAATGGGAGGTATATATCCCAATAGTTGTAAATAATTTTTTGCATTTCTGTAACAATGTCGATTATGAATATGTATTTAAGATGTATTTAGTAAAATTTTTCTAAAGTAAAATTATTTATAAATATATAAATTTTAATTAGACCATTAAAGGGTTTATAAACTCATTTTAATTGCATCTTATCTACCAAGAATTGGAATGTTCTCCTCTTTCATAACTAAAAAAATTAATATATGGCACACAACATGTGTGGTACCTCAACAGCAGCACTAAACATAACAATCACATTTTTCACATTGACGCGGTCGAGGTGACCCAGAGCTGGTTGCATGTAGAATTGCCCGGCGCCATAACTCAGCGGAGAGTTAGTGATGTGGATCGTTCGGTCGATGGCCCAGGGGGGGCATGGATACCTCCGTCAGTTTGAAGATGAAGTTGTCACACACTTAATACTTCACTACTTATATACGTTGACTTGTGGTGAGACTGTAGGCCATCTCGTACGCCTTAAATATATTAGAAAAATTGTGGTTGGTACTGCAAGGGGTGTAGCATCACATGTGTCCTGGGGGACAAGGAATCAAAAGTCACTGAATTTTGTAAAGCTGTTTACTCACATACTTGATTACATGTTCAAGATGTGGACATGTGAATATCAAAATAACGGACCCAGCACTTACAGCCTGCCTAAGACCTTAGTGTGAAAATTACCTAAGTCAGCGTGGTTGTTATGTAGATATGCGGTAGCGTTAAGCTCTCTGGTGAGAGTGAAGGTGGTTCTCCCCTCGATACAGAAAGAAACCAAATGTTCTTGTTAATTAAGTTACTATTACAATGAAGTGATATTAGTCTTTATGATGGGACAGAGAGGCATTGCGAAGAAGACAACCATGCTGCCGGTCTGGCTTGTGTGCTGATGCGAACTGGGCGAATGGCTCTTGCTTCCGCAACACGTTGCGTGAACCGACGTCAAACGTCATATGGTAAAAACTTGACATAAGCACTATGTAACATAATTCCAATGCTGAAAAATTATATAAATTAAATGAAACACATTGTTTGACGGGGAGTTTCACAACACTAAATGAATTACTACTATGATGGTGGCTTTTATAGGCAGTCTTCCTTAATGAGAACATAATTACCCTCTTATAAATATACATTGAATACACTTTTATGCTTTCTTGTGAAAAGTGTCTGTATTACATTTCCTGTGATGCGTTTGTATTTAACTGGATACACTGTTCCGAATTCCCTGTTTCCTGAAGGGATGGACTAGTCCACCTGGGCCAAAGGGTGTCAGGTTCAATGCTTGATTGCTCTTGATACAATAAAACCCACCCGTGACTGCAGCTTTGAATCAGATGAAGGAGCATGATATGTTTTAAAAAATGCTGCACACTATTAGTTACACTTTGGGGCACTTTGCACTTCAGCTTCGTCCTACAGGCCAGTTGATTCCATTTGGTGGTGTGTTATATTGTATGTCGAGGGGCGAGTTTCCACGACGTAACGACCAATAACCCATGCGCCCAACGGCTGTGGCTCTAGGGTAAAGAAAGTTTTGGACAGCGTACTAATTTAATACAAGAGTTACCTCTTTTAATAAATAAATATTAATTACTCAACCAGCCGGGGTCACATCAACTACGCCAATATTATTTGGTGGTTTAAGATTGATTGCTACGAAGTCATACAAATAGGATTATGTAAACAGTTTGCGTACAACGCTACAAAGACTGCTGCAACTTCCACGACTGTCATTAACCACGAATTCATTGTATACGAAACTTAAGCCTTAAAACCAACAAAAATTTCAGAATATATAGGATGCAGGTCACCATACTGTTTTGTTTTATTATTTTTCAAATTATTTCTTTTATCATAATCGACAATCAATTACATTAAAGAACGAGCTATAGTCAGTTCACAACTGGAAGAGACTTTCTTGAAGCCCTGCTAAAGATCTACTTTAAAGCCCATTTCGTATCCTTTCGCCAAAGGTAAACAAACATTGCCATGTGGCAGTCACATGGTAATGTTTGCATGCAGTCTTTACATTCCACTGTGTGTGTTGTGTACATGTGTTCGTACATGCATGTACCCATTATAAAAGTCATGTATATATTATTAATGGATATTCCACAAGCGTAAAGTTTTTAATCTTGAGAATTTCACACAAAAGAATATGCGATACAAGCGAAAAACATTTCATTCTATAAACTCAAAATGTGAGTATTAAAAATTTGAAGTTTTGTGTGTGTGTGTGTGTGTAGGTTTGATTTNATAAACATGGCACCGCCAATCTCTCATAAGCCATAAGCCCCCAGATGGCCGTGCTGTCCCGACTTCAGGAACCGAAGTTCCCATAACTCTTATAGTGGGTTTGCAACAAAATGCAACCAGACAGACTTTTTTCAAATAATTGAGGCGGCGGTAGGCCGCTGTGTGAATGTTTTAGTTGGGCTCCGGGCCCGTATTAAATGCCGTTAACCTCTGTTGCTATCTTTAAATATTTTTCCAAACAAAAATGTAACTTAAAACTAATACGAAAAGACATTGGTTTCACTAATGTCTAATATTCACAAAATTAAATTGAAACATTTTGTTCCTTCCCTAAGCATTTGCTTAGCAACATAAGTGTGCCACAGATTTTGTAAATAATTGACAATAACAAATTAAACATAACTAAAAAATGTGGCTCCAGTAAACAAAATATTAGAGAGAACTGTTGTTTANATTAAACATAACTAAAAAATGTGGCTCCAGTAAACAAAATATTAGAGAGAACTGTTGTTTACAATAATTAAAGAGGCTTGCAATGGTGTATCCTGACATCTCCAGTTTGCATTAAGTTAAAACATCCTAAAGGCATAAGCTGCAGTACTTATATATACTGTTTATTTATTTAGTAGTTAGTTAGAAGTACCGGTAATAACTTGTGGATTTTAGTGATTCCATTTGCTACAGAATTACCATAGATCAAAACAAAAAAGTACATAAACAACTCAACACAGCAGCAACTATAAAAAAAAAAAAAATGAATACATCCATCTTCACTCCAAAAATTAGAAACCAATTATTCAAAAAAATGACATGCTTCAATAGCTGCTCTCTGATGTAGACTGCTACTTTACATATAATGCTATAAAGCAATGCTCAACAACATTACCCTACAATTTAACACTACACAAAAAGATTTTGCAAAAAAAGGATACAGCAAACGAAATGTTGTGCTCTTGCAGCCAATTGATGATGGCATCCTTCCTCCAGCTACTGTTGGGAACTTCTCCAGCTGAAATCACCACACGATACAGCAAATTAAAATGTATTACACTTGAATGTTGCCAACAGTATGTCTGTTGTGTAGAATGTTTGAATTAAGCACAATTCTTTCCAAAATATAAACTTTTATATAGTGGGTTGGTTGCATAGTATTTATTAAATACCAAATGTATTATTTGAGACTTCTGTAATGTGAATGTGATAAGAATGTCTATAACTACTGTGCTCTGCATTCTTTAACTTTTTATCAAATTACATGTAACTGTTTTCCTGATACTTGTGTTGACTAGCACAGAATCTAACATGTCACAAACAATAAAAAACTNACAGAATCTAACATGTCACAAACAATAAAAAACTTTTATTTATTCAAAAACCAAAGGTTGGAGCTCACACCTGTGTGCTGTGATATGGTGCATTGTCCATGACGATGACCATTGCATGTTTTTGGTATCAGTATCTGTAGTTGACCCAGAAACTGAATTATGTTCCTTTTTAAATTATGCAAATTAGGTTGGCTATGTAGCACTGAAAGTGAAAAATATGACACTGATAATTTACAATAATTAAAAGACAATGCCTGTAGAACAGCGGTGTTGGGTAAATGCATTAATAAACAATTGTTTTCTTAAAAGATTATGACTGCGATTTCATCGATTACGATGTCCTCTCGTGTTTAGTGAAGTGATACAGATATGTTTAATAGTTGGGGAAGTTCCAGTTATATCGACTGTAATCTATTTAGTGATGTATAGCAATGGCCATTAATGCCACAATGTAACTTATAAATACAAAACAAGCTGTTTCTTCAGAATCTTAAAATACACCATCTCTCCATAAACTATATAAAATTAATTGATTATAACAAACTCACTATAGAGGCAATTTTCCTTACCATTTTCAGTTGTCTTTATAATAAATTTCCACTGTATAGATTGGGTTGTTTATGAAGAATCCCTCGCAGGGGTACACAAATTCCAACACAAAGTAGTTTTTATTTTTAATTACACACTGTAATACCACCTCTTGGCTAGGTGATTCATACTCACATTTGAGTCTATATAACCCTTAAATCCTAGGTAAGTGTATAACCCAACAATCATAGGTTAGTTGAAAAATGTAAAATAGTGATTCCCCCATCGTGGGGTTAGGTTCTGTTAGGTTAGGTGGGTACATGTTACGAAATTATTCGGACGTTAATTCCCCTCGTATATTCGTGTTCTGCATCATTAATGGAGTGGAAATATACCATTTTCCCTGAAATTATTGTTATTTTTACAGAAAAGCCCCCTAAACTTAATACTTACCCAAATAAAACATTAAAAAGACACGTAGACAACGTTCTACGATGTTATAAGGTTATTATCAAATTTTCTTTATGATCTTGTAAACACATTTCGTAGGCCAACATAATTGACCTTAGCACACACAACTTGCAAACGCAATTGTTAATACTACATATATTTTAATATTCCTTAGAACTGTGGATCTGGAGCGTTTCAACATTTCTGCCGCTCTTTCCGCGACGTTGCAGGTTTTCATTTCCCCTAGCCTAATTAGGGAATACAATGATTCGGTGAGGTTAATGATGTCCTGTTGGCGTTGGTGACTTCTCTTTTCTTCACCTTGCTATAACTCATGACTGCACACAAAAACTATCGCAACATATAACGTAAAATACAGTAAATAAAATTTTAAGCAAATCAGAAATAAATTTAAAAAATATTAAACACGGGAGAACGCACTACGAGTAATCGCTTATACAGCTTTCAGAAACGAAAGGCATCAGTACAACGAGAAATAATGAAGAGCGGATATTAGTAAGGAAAAAAACCAATAAATGAATTATTATAGGTTAAACAAGATAATCGCACAAATTCTCTGGCATGTGTGTCGACCACATCTTGCCAACAACACACGGAACGAAGGTTTGTAAACAAATGGCCGCTCTACTTTCACCTTGAGCGGGATCATGTGACAATGGAAGAAACATTGAAATCTAAATACGTTAGCATCACGTCATTAATAATTGGCATAATAAGATACAAGTTTTTTCGAAACCCATTTGTAAGCGATAAATTAACAATTACGTTTAAACTTTGGAACTATTTCCTCTCTTTGTGCAGGCAACCTAACGGCATAACTGTATCCGCGCTCGCCGCTGTTTGTAATGTTATATGTATGTAGCTAACGGCTCGGGTGTTTTTTCAAAAGTTGATTTTCAAAAGTTTCTTCCAGTCGTGAACCGACTATACAATGGCAGTCCTAGGTGGTTCAGAAAGTCGCAGGACTTCGAAAACATCCAAGTCTTAAGGTGACAACTGCCACAACTAGTCAATCAGAACTGACGAGATCACAGAAAAGGAAACATGCGAATCAAAACTGCACAAAAAATATGTTCTTTATAAATAAATTTTGCAATTATTGTATTCTCATTGATTTGGAATTATTTTGTGTTTACTACTGTTTAGTGGTTTGTGAATTATGGACAATTCGCTATTGACAGCTTAACATTACCTGAANTTATTTTGTGTTTACTACTGTTTAGTGGTTTGTGAATTATGGACAATTCGCTATTGACAGCTTAACATTACCTGAACGATTGGGGATAGTAATGCGGATGTCATCCATTGACTATGTTCTGTAATCGGGTAGTGCACTCTTTGAGGAATGCGAGTGCGTCCTCAGCTGTCTGGCAGGAAACGTTTGGGAGTGTCTGAAATTTGTCAGGTTAGGCTTGTCTTGTACTTGGAAGCTGATGACCCCGGTGTTTAGAAATGTATCCCACCAGCTCNGTTAGGCTTGTCTTGTACTTGGAAGCTGATGACCCCGGTGTTTAGAAATGTATCCCACCAGCTCCTATCATTCCCTGCCACGAGCGCATGGGTGGCATGAGTTCCATTCGCTGGGTTTGGTGGTTATGTAATCTCAGCACAGACTGGTTGAACGTGTCAATTACCCTTTTTAATCGTATGGGTACTGGTGTAGTCCTTACTGGGCTGCGTATTTTTTCCGAGAGTGTTTACACTTAAACATTCCCTTGCGTACCGTCTGCCTTTCCCCCACGGTCACACATGTAGGATGAAAACTCACATTACACTATTTGCGGTTTAAGCACATCTTTTCGGGGTTCACGCATTATTCTGCCCGACATATTGAACCCTGGTTGTTGTTTGGGTACTCACCGGTTGCTGGCTGAAGCTCGTGCTGTGGGAGTTCTGGCTGGCATGTTGTCGAAATGTTCCGTGCATTGCAAGCACTGGAACTGATGGTACCACAGGATTATCCATTCTGTATGGTGTAAGCAATTCGTATGCATTAGGCGTTGACATGTAGAACAGCGCACGGAGTCTGTGCCAACCCCCGCACATGTGGATCGCGCACAGCTTTTTGCGACCCCTGTGGAAGTGAGTGGATGCAGGAAGTATGCATCTTATTCGGTTGGTGGGCACCTGCATATACCTGTGCATATTTAATATTTGTCGAAAGGGATCGAATGTTTTCCGCACTGATCACACTTCGACAGGTAGATGGTACAGTTGCATTATACTCAGTTTCTCAACAGGCTATTGTATATCACTCAGCATGGTTGCAAACGGAACACGCGGTCGACGCTGGCGAGTATTTCAGTCCATAGTTGTTATGGCAGACCATCTTCCCAGAAGGCAGTGGCCTATACCGTTCGCAGGCTCCTCGCAAACATGTAGTGTATCGGCTGGTCCGGTTGTTTGCCACGGCGCTGTCGCCCGAGGTTGTGGGCACTTGATGACTGGGCGGCTGAGACGTCAGAGAGTATTGCCCCATGCGGACATAACTTATGCCACAAAATGGCGGCGCGAACCGCGTTCCTACTAACAAAACAGCACGAATGGAGATTTTTAAGACCGACTGCCCTTTATCCTCCGAATTTGCACACATGTGTTTGTTACGCTTTATTACTGCCAGACATTGTTGGGCAAGCCATTTAACGTTACCAGAATGATCGGGGATAGTAATGCGGATGTCATACGGTGACTATGTTAAGAAAAATCACTCTGATTTCCGCATTCACAACAACTATACCAGCTACACCAGGCTGCACCAACTACATCAAGCCAAGAGTGTGTATTGCAGGTCGACAAGAACAGAACTTGCACCTTAGTGCCAACAAGGATTACCCAACTCAAGAGACTATCCTACTCATGTATTAAAAGATGTAACTCTTTTAATAAATGGGTAGTCGATCTGAAACTGTGTTTACCCCAAAGCCACAGTCGTTGCGTGAACTGGCAATTGGTTGTTGCATTGCCTCTGCTCACGCAGCTAAATACGACGCAACGCACCAAAGGCTGACGTCAACTGGATGTAGACTGAAGCTGAAATGATATGTGCCCCAAAGCGTTATACAGTAGAGTGCAGCATTTTTACAAACATACTAAACACAGTATCTGCATTCACAACTACAGTCAACCGTATGTTTTATTGTATTAATTGCAATCAAATTTGTCATTTCACACCCCTTTGCCATGTGGACCCGTCCATCCCTTCGGGAGGTAGCCACCCGGCAACACTATAGCTAGTGAAATTCAGACATATCATCTATAGTNGGACCCGTCCATCCCTTCGGGAGGTAGCCACCCGGCAACACTATAGCTAGTGAAATTCAGACATATCATCTATAGTCTGTTCACGACTGGAAGAGACTTTCTTGAAGCCCTGCTAAAGATTTACTTTCAAGCCCATTTCGTATCCTTCCTCCAAAAGTAAACAAACATTGCCATGTGACAGTCACATGGCAATGTTTACATGCAATGTTTACATTCCACTGTGTGTGTAAATGTGTTCGTACATGCACGTACCCATTATAAAAGTCATGTAATGTATATATTATTAATGGATATTCAACAAGCGTAAAATTTTTAAACTTGAGAATTTCACACAAAAGAATATGCGATGCCAGCGAAAAAACATTTAATTCTATAAACCCAAAATGCGAGTATTTTAATGAATCGATAGTAGTTGTCTATTTACAATCGATTGTTACTGACTTTCGATAAATTCCCGTACATCGAAGTCAAGATCATCAGTATTGATCGAAATTGCTACAGACATTAAAATGGCGTGGTGGTTGAGCCGGATTTTCGCGCAATTGTAAAACGTTATTCAAAAATGGTTGTGACGGTTTTTCGACAGGACGGCAGAGTTTGCGAGTGAAGGATTCTACGTCTTCGACAATGTGAAAACAATTCTTATGTGCAAATACTGCAACGTTAGAATAAAGTGGCAAAGGAAAGACACGTGCACGAAACACACAAAAACAAAAGAAATTAGAACTGAAAGTGAGCACAAATTAAAATCATACGTTATTAAAAACCAAATAATAAAGAGCGGATATTAGTAAAACAACGCAGATAAATGAATTATTATAGGTTAAACGAGATAATCGCACAAATTCTCTGGCACGTGTGTCAACAACACAAGGACTACGAAGGTTAGTAAACAAACGGCCGCCTTACTTTAACCCTGAGCGTAATCATGTGACTATGCAAGAAACGTTGAAATCTAAATATGTTAGCATCAAGTCATTAATAATTGTCATAATAAGATACAATTCTTTTCGACACCCATTTGTAAGCGATAAATTAACAATTACGTTAAAACTTTGGAACTATTTCCTCTCTTTGTGCTGGCAACCTAACGGCATAACTGTATCCGCGCTTGCCGCTGTTTGTAATGTTATATGCATGTCGCTAACGGCTAGGGTGTTTTTTCAAAGGTTGATTTTCAAAAGTTTCTTCCAGTCGTGAACTGACTTTATAGTGAAATGCAAACACTTTTTACGAGAAAACATAATACTGTAATAATGTTAATATATGTATGGTCAATTATGTTTTCTCAAAGAGAGATTGCCTATAAAGGATTCCATCATTGTAACATATCATTTAGTGTGGTAACATGCCCCTTCAACTTCATAACTAAAATCTTAATAGACATTTGTTAATAAATGGGGGGTGTCACCAACGTGTTTCATTTAATGTATATACTTTTTCACCATTACAATCACATCACAGATTGCTCATGTTATGTTTCATTATTTGCCTTTTGACTTTGTTTCTTGTCACTTGTGACGCAAACCGTGGCCACTCGTTCAGTTCGTCTCAGCACTTGGACCTGCCCGCCATCGTTAGTCGCCCTTTCTGCTAGCCCATTTAGACGTTAATCACTTCACTGAAATATTAACAAGAACTAACTGGAACTTTTGCTATCTTTATTAACTGTACTGAGGGGAGAGCCACCTGCTCTCTCACCAGAGAGTTTAACACAATCGCTTACCTATCTTATTACCACATTTATTTAATGCTAATGTCACTGGCAGGCCGAAAGTGCTTTGTCAATTTTCATGTATTACTCACATGTGGTCAGAACAGTGAATAAACCGCTTTACCAAGTTAACTATGTCAATTCATTGTAGGGCACTACACCGTTTGTAACATAATGTGAACCACGCGTTCACAAGTTCCTTGTGCCCACTCTAACTGCTGCTGTCACAACTACACCAGCTACAACAGGCTGTATTAACTACATCAGGCCAAGAGTGCATAGTGCGGGTCGACAAGAACGGAACTTGCACCTTCTTGCCGACAAGGATTACACAACTGAACAGACCGTCCTACTCAACTATTACAAGAGGCAAATCTTTTAATAACTGGGTAGGCGATCCGAAACGGTGTTTACCCCAAAGCCACTGCCGTTGGGTGCACTGGCAATTGGTCGTTGCATTCTCGCAGCCCGCATGGCTGAATACGACGCAACACACTGCAAAGGTGACGTTAACTGGCTGGTAGGCTGGAGTTGAAGAGTTAAGTTCCCCAAAGTGTCGTCCATCAGTGTACAGAATTGTTTTAAATATATTGAACACAGTCACCGCATTCACTGCTACAGCCAGGGTTTTTTTTCATAGTATAAATGGCAATCAATTATGGCATTCTACACCCCTTTGCCTAGGTGGACTCGTCCATCCCTTCAGGAGACAACCACCTGGCAATGCTGTAGCCAGTGTAATTTAACCCATCATTGGAAATGAAATTCAAACACTTTTATTATAAAATGTAATAACTTATTTAATGTATATTTATATAAGAGTTATTATGATTTTCTATAATAGAGATTGCCTATAAAGGCCTCCAACATTGTAAGAACTCATTTAGTGTGGTTACATTCCCGTCCATTTCTAACTTTAACATTAACGGACATTTGTTAATAAACGGGGATGTCACCCATTTATTTAATTTAATTTGTACAATTTTTCATCATCATAACCACATCACAGAGTGTTCATGATATGTTTCATTCATTCGTCTTTTGACTTCGGCTCTCGCCACTCGCCATTCGCCCCAGTTCGTCTCAGCACCTGAACAAGACCAGCGGCGTGGTCACCCACTCCGCGAGCCCCCTCAGAACCAGCATGTAGGCTGCAGTAATTTTCACTACAATAGTTAATATTAGTGAATCGGAACATTTGTGTTATTTTAATGTACTGAGGGGTGAGCCAACAGCACTCTCACCAGAGAGTTTAATGCAATCGCGTTTCAATCTAAGACCACTTGTTTATCACCGTTTAGTTGCTGAGTCCATTGCCATGCATTATTCAACTGTAGCAAGGATAGTGAATAAACTGCTCAACCAATTGAAATCAGTGTCAATTCAAGCACTGACTTCGGGCATTTTGGGGTTCGGGTCCCCTACAACCCGCTTTCACCATAATTTCACATAATTTACCTTAATAACCAGCATGCTCAATACTGAGCTTTTATCAGTAATAGGCGTGTGGGTCAGCATGAATAGACCCACTTCATTCCAACGTATCAGGTGTAGGCTATGCCTGGTTTTCCTGTCCATAGTGGTTCACCTGCACCCACCCCCTCCTCCACTTCAACGCAACTACTACAGCTGGGAGTATCGATTTGCGCAGGGAGATCAGCTGCGTGGGGTGGGCCTTGGCCTTGACCTTCACCACCGGGTTCGTCTGTTACGCCACGACCGTCAACAATGGCTGGCTTGATACCTGCAGGTGTCCTGATGCCTCTGTATTGGCATTGCTTGCATCACATCCTACATGATGTAGTGGCCAAATACGAATCAGACAAAAAATTTTGCATGTGTGCTCGTAAGACCTGCTCAACGAGAAACCGCGTTGTGAAGAACCGCGAAACATACGAAGAGCTCCGATGTGATAAACCAAAATCAAAGCCAGTGCCAATTTAAAGTTTTGGACAATACCAGTCAACAAAATTCAATTATTCAGCTCCCAATCATCAAAATTTAGTGTGCCAATTTAGTGTGCACGGGTCAAGGTATCCCTACTCCCCATTGTACTTTGTGCCTACAAATTTACCATTCAACATGACTAACTGCGACCGAACTCGCAACCATACAAAACGGGAATTTTTAGTTCCTCACAGTGTCACAGTAATAACAATAAATTGAACACTTCTAAAGTGTATAAATATTTATTAACTGGTCCAGACTGTCAACCAACCTAGTGTCACTGCCCAGTGTGTCCAGGGGGCGAAAGTAATGATTTGTTACAATGCGGGGTGTGTGCATAGCATGTACACAGGTAATGTTTCACGTGTCGCCAATGTAGAACAGCAGCCGAAACCGCACCGAAGCTGTCACATTATAAAAGTGCGCACATTGCAGATGTAAACAAAGCAGTGCCACTCGCTCATTCCACAGCCTACCAGCCAGCCTTGATTTCAGCATCTCTCTCTCTCCTTCCATCTGCCCCTTACATACCAACACTTGCAACCTACTCTCTCACATCTGCCTTCTCCCAACAGATGATTCCAGTGTTACCAACTCATGCAACACAATTTCCGCATCCAAACTCTATGACACAATTTCCCACTCCCAGCTTTGTTACACCAGCTGCGAGTACATGGCCACAAAGTACCGGAAGTCAACACTAAATCACTGCAGCCATCTCATCCCTTGTACCTGGATCAACCAGTGTTATCATTCTCTCGCGATTACAGTCACTACTCACATTTTTGGGGTCTTCTACAGAGGACCCATCTGCGATACTGAGTGGCTGTACAGCATGTCTGCAATGCGTTGAAGAGTAGCCTAGCTGCGTTGGAGCACAACTCTTCGCAGGAATGTGTTCCTGGTGTCAAATTTTAATCACTACGGTCTACAGTGGTATAATCCATTCACGGTATCTTCGATACTTTTGAAAAGAACCTTTGAAAAATCACCCTAGGAGTTACATGTTCAATTGGTTATAAAAAAATTGTATATAGAAAAAGGTTTTGTCTTGCTTTTAGCACTGAAGCACTATATAAATTGGTTGTTTTAAGTTTTAAGTATATTTTTTCAATAAATTATAATAATTTGTTAAAAGTCCGTACGAATTAACAACGGATTTTGAAGGGACATGTTGGTTATAGCTGAAAAGAAATAGTTCGTAGGTTAAATATTAATATGTATAAATTTAATGCCGTAATTGTAAAGTCAATATTGCTAAACTATATATTTACATTTTTACGTAGCACTCATGGGTAAAGATTTCACTGTTATTAATTGAAATTAAATAAATTTCAGTGTCTGTCCAGCGGACTCATACACTCCATCTTGTCTGTTTGGGCACGTTTTTTTCAGAAGTATAACCACGCCATATTGGATATTGGAGACGCTGAATTGTGGTTATAAAACTAACGTAACACATCTTTCTACTTATAAGATAATTCTAGGTTAAGACGTAATTTTAGTATTAGCGTTGTTATTTCCGCAGTTTATTTATGTAAGTTGTAAATAAACGTGCAAAATATAGAAAGGTATTTGAATATTTCCGTTACGTAATTCCCTTCGCAATCCTTAACAGAAAAATATATTTTAAAAGAATGAAAAGAATCGATTTTTGGTCAACAATCGATTATTTTCGAAAGCTTTTTGTGGAGGTTTAGAGATAGCAGCACATTAGCGTTGGTTCTTCAGTACTAAATGTTAGCCGTGAACGTATTTCTCTTATATCGTCTTTNATTATTTTCGAAAGCTTTTTGTGGAGCCTAAGAGATACATTAGCGTTGGTTCTTCAGTACTAAATGTTAGCCGTGAACATATTTCTCTTATATCGTCTTTCCACCGCACGTAGTGTTATTTTGATGTTGCNATAGCAGCACAGTAGCGTTTGCTTACACGTCTTTCTATTATATCGTCTTTGCGCAGCAGGTAGTGTTGTTTTGATATTGTGGCAGTGAAGAAGTCCGACAGTTTCTTGATGGAAAAGCGATGTACCTACACCCTAGGTTTAAAAATGAAAGTGATTTTGTTCGCTGAAGAGTTTGGAAATCGAGCCGCGGGCCGTGAATTCGTAGTAAATGAAACGTTAGTGCGGGGCTGGAGGAATTTTTCTCACTTATAAGTCGCACCCCAAGTTTTCAATAAAATTTTTAAAATAAAATGTGCGATTATATGTGATAAAATACGGTACCATTTATCACAGTGAAATCTTTAACTTTAGTGCTACTTCCAAAAGTTTATTATGTAAAATTTAACTTTTTCCTTACACCAAATATGTAAATAAATCTTAATACAATAAGTAAACTTTAATTAAATTATATAATTAACAGTTCCGATATATACTTCAATCTACCTTTTTGTATGTATTACAATATTTTGCTAAATTGATTAGCATTTTTTTTTTAGACATTTGGAGAATTTTATTAAAGTATATGACAGTTAAGATTACATGGCATTGTTTCTCTTCAAAAATAAATGTTGGTAGTTCCCACATGGCACTGTTTGTTTACAAAATATTTGAGAGTACCCACATGGCACTGTTTTTGTTTACATACTGCGGAAGGATACATAATCGGGTCCCTGAAAGTAGATCTTTAGCAGGGCTTCAGAAAATCTTGAAGTTACCGTGAATACATTATAACATCTTATTAAAGATGTTAAACCATATTTGCTGTCTATAACAAACAATGCTCCGCAGTTTTATGTCATACTTTTAATTACACACCTAGCCACACTACTCTAGTTGTAGGTGCATTCAGCGAAACTGAGGTGAGAGTTGCAAATGCAAGTTCAGTCTTTTGATTTGAATACAATTTGAAGTGAGTTCAGTACGGATAATGTTTCAAATATAATGTGGACATATGAATGAATTTAACAGAAAAATTGTTGTAATTGTATGAACATATTACGCTTGTAAATCAAACTAAGACTATAATGTAGCTAATTTTCCGTGAGCATTATGATGTATTTCTGTTTGCTGGGCAAGAAATCCGCAACATTTCAAACATTTTCAAGTGAATAAACTACGGATTGTAATCAACTTGTCCATTGCAGTATAGTAAAATATTCTATAGCAAAACCAAACAATTTTCTTATTATCTATGTGACAGTCAGGTGGAACCCACGTGGCGATGGAAGGAAAAAGTAGTCTGTGTAGTAGTAACAAGTGCACAAACAATCGAAAAAAAAATGGAATTTGTATATGAAATAGACTATAAACTGTTTTTCCGTTCTACAATTCAGTACAGGAATATTGATGTTGTCTGTGTGTGTTATTAATCTATTAAGTTGGACTATTACAGTTGTGTTGGGTGAGGTATGAAAATTAATTATGTTGAGCGCCATGGTCATAAAACCTATTGAAAAACTCTTAACGCAATACAACTAACAAACACAGGACATGAACACACACAGTTTCAATAATGACTAACAAACAATTGCGCAATAAGCCTTTTTAATTAAACAAAATACGCATGCACACAACACACAAAACTGAACACTAAAAAAATTATACAACATTTTTAAAACTGTGGTACTGACTGGTACTATATAAAATTACTAAACTCTCTGATAAAGATTGGGGCAAATATTAATTTTACACTTTATTCAAATCATTGCCCAACATGACCAGAATGATAGTGAGGTTAAAGGTAAGGCTTAATTTATATGGTGTGAATAAGCGTTTAAGTCTGACATTGTAGTATTCAGTCACTTACATTTCAAATTAATTCTAAAAAATGTTTATATTTCTTAGTTAAAATGCACTTAAAATGGGCTGCTGGGAGTAGTTTTAAGGTTTCAGCTAACATAATATAATTGCAAGGGTAAGCATTATTCCAAACTAATTGAAATTACTAATTATCGTGCCGGACTGGGGAAAACAGATAATGTCACCCCGTAAGAGCACAAACGTACTCGGAGATGTTCCACATACAATGATAAGCATCGCCACTATGGCAATGCAGACACCAGCAATTATACTTTTCCTCTTCCAATTTGCTTGTCTGCAATTGTTTTTGGGGTCTCTTCTTCTGACCCTTCTTCCTTAACACTTAAATTAACATTTTGAGCCATGGTACATCCCTTTTAATTACCTGATGGCACACCTCTCAAACAAATTCTACAATTTGATTGCAACACATCCGTTTAACATTAAAATGGAATCAAAGATGACTTATTCCATAAAAACATAATAATTAATAATTTTGAAAATGTTTTCAATTTGAAATTAGTGCCCTGACATAATATAGATAGTAAATCTCTAGGAGAAATGCCAAAACAACACGTGTACAAACTATAGAAACATTTAATAAATATATATGCATATCCTAACTGTTTTCAGTATTAACTTGTCTGCAAATTTACTTAGGATGAAAATGTTATTTAATCTTCAGGTGTGGATATTATTTACCTAGAGAAGTGGCCAGAAAGGTTTTATAGATGATTTACAACTGAAGTACACTATGCATACAAATATGATCACTGACATGTTCCCTGAAGAAAAATTTTCACACACACACGTGTGTGTATATATATGTATATATATATATATATATATATA
>NQII01003912.1:155534-233292 GCA_002778355.1 Clitarchus hookeri
TATATATATATATATATATATATATATACACACGTGTGTGTGTGTGAAAATTTATATATATATATATATATATTATATATACACACACACACACACTTACACACACACACGTATACACACAAATTTATCTTTAATATCCAACCACTTCATTGTAGCAATTTACAATGTATAGTAAATATTATACAAGTGTAAACAAAACATTTGCTTAAGTTACTAAATAAGTTGTAAATTGAATTAAAAAGAAATGGTTTGGTAACAAGGAATTAAATTTTTAATACGGAACAGTTGACATTATACAAGGGAAAGTGAAAACATTTTTTCAGGGGATGATTGCATATTCCTAAGGTAATAAGGGGTGCTCTATCGTTTGAAATGAGTCTGTTGAGTGTGGTGTTAACAGTTTCTGAGATAGATTTTTGGCTTTTTTCGATATTTCTTTTGAATTTCTACCTACATCGGATCCAGTTACATTTGATTTTATACAGAAACATTATGCTTGTGTAGAAACTATTGGCATTAGAAAAATCTTGCGTTATAGCTGGGAAAACATTATATTTTATTCTAGAGCAAGCCAAGCCCAAATATGAAACACTTTTACAGCTGTAATGCAATTACATTTGCCATGTCACTAATCCATTTTCAAAAATTCAATTTTATTTCAAGTATTATTGTTTTTGCTTGGTGAAAGGTCTGTCATCAAAATATTACTGTGTTAAATTGGGTTATTGATCTACAGACTGTAATGAAGTATATTTATATGCAGCAACTTTTCTTTCTCCATAAGGTATTCACACTTGTAATTTTGCGCTCTCAGACATAAGTAATTACTGTTTCCTGCAATGTATTCTGTATTTTTTGATGTTGCACCAGGTGCAGTATCTTTGAATTTATGTGATAGATAGGGTGTAAAGATTTGTGTAGTATTTTGCAAGTAGATTTATGTCTTAGTGTAAAGTTTTTTTCCCTCCTCTTGTCTTCCTAATTTCATCATTTTCTTACTATTTTGGTCTTGTGCATTTTGCTGTTTGTCCTGCATAATACCTTTGTGCATGTGAATATTTTCTTCTCATTTGTATTGCTTGTTGAGCCATGTCTGTTGTTTCTGAAGTAATTTCTTATGCAAACACTTCGAAGTCAACAAAATTACATTACAGATATATAATTTTTATATTATTTGCATTGTTTATGTATATTCAATAATCAGCAGTAACCTAGTGTTTGCAAGTGGAGAACATTGTGGGTGGGATTTGAAGTCCTTAAATTCCACTATTTGTAATTGAAAATACAGGCTACTTGTATAGGTATTGGCAATATTTGCGACATTTATTGTTTTGCAATTATGTGTTCTCCCTTTACAACATCCTTTTCTTCATTAAACATAATAATGCTATCAAAATATTTAAATCTAATTGTTGAATTTATAAAGGCAACAGACTACACTGATTACTAAAAAAAATCATAGTTAACAAAACTTTTCCATTTTTCACTCTGTGGTGGTACCACTGAGTGGAGTGGAAAAATGGTGAGATGACAGTTATCTCATTTATCAAGCTTATTAAAAATATAATGCAGGTCTAAATGCATAATTTTTGAAAATGTTCTGCAGCCATTGTTGAGGTTCAGGTGCTACTTCATGCTTACAATAGTTATATGCAAGGCTCGTTTACAGAATGGTCTTAATTGTCTTTTAAGTAGTGATAGTAATCACAGTGCCACCAGCCTAGTGACCAACTGTGAGGCAATGTCAAAAATAATTAGCATGAAGGCCTTTGGAAAAAGAAGAGTACTGTTTTTTATGGTCTGTTGGAAGGTGGTGCCTGGATGTACATACTTCACAAAGGCCAAATTTAATGTTTTTAATATAGGACTACCAGACATCCTCTTTTGCCCGGACATGTCCTCTTTTGAGGCCTTGTAAACTGTCCTGTCGGGTTTAACAAAAAAAATCAAAATGTTCTTTTCCAACAAAAGTGAAAGATCGCAAAGTTTTACTTTTTGTGGTTTTTTATTTGTGTGTTATTAAACATTTGGTAATAGTGCCAATGAACTTCATTCAAAAGTGCAAATTTTTTTGAGAATATTATTTTATCAACACACTTATATTTTTCCCTGTCTGTGGGTTTTTTTAAAGTTGAGAAGTGCCAAGTCTATTCGAAATCTCGCTATCATTTGCTAAAAAAAATATAAACCTATTAGAATAAATAAAATAGTCTAAGAAATACAATCAAAATATATCTGAACCTGAGCTGTGCGAGAGTGATTAACTGTCAATTAAAAAAAATTGGATGCAGTGTTTACGCACAGCAGTCTTTTCTGTAAATATTCCTATATTATTGCTGGCAAAAATATGTTGACTTTCATATTCAGAGTGAACATGATTATGACTTTATCTGATTGCTAAAATATATTTTGTATTACTGAAAATCTAAATGGAACCGATTTTTGGTTACAATTTTTCAACATTGTAATATATTTTAACTGACCTGCGACATAATATACTGATTTTGTATATTTCCATTGTAAAATTGTATGTCCGCTTTCTTCATGTAAGTTTCTCTCTAGTCTCCTTTTTTTTAATGCCAGTTACTAGAACATGTCCTCTTTTTGAGTTCGACATATCAGGTACAGTAGAACCCTGTTATAACATTTTTCAAGGAGGTAGTAAAGTAAAATGTTATAATCAGGAAACAGTATTACACCTGCAGGGACACATCAAGTGAAACAAAATTCTAATGTAATAATTTTTTATATAGCTAGTCAAGTTCTTCAACATCTTCATCTGAATCATTTGATATAAAAATATCAGTCATCTGAATTCCATGAACCATAGCATCATCAATTAATGCATTATGACATGCATTCTGGGTGCTTGCTCACTCATCTACTCTTGGTTATCTTAGCAAGTTTCAGGACAATCACCTCTAAATTCCTTAAAGTATAAACTGTTTTCTGTATCTGTTTGTAGGCTACTGTATTGTTAATATGTCTGAAATTTTACTCAAGAGAAAAATTTAATTTGAGATGCTGTGCAAGGAATTGTTATAAGCAGGAAGATGTAACCATCAAGCGTTATGGAGAAATGGTGGGACCATGAAATAATGGTGTTACATGCAGGAAAGTGTTATATGCGATAATGTTATAACAGGGTTCTACTGTAACCCTATTTAGTAACATGTGGACTACTTAACCAAGCATCAGGCAGTTGTGCAAGAAGCCCTGTGCAATTTCCCAGTTAACGCATATTAAAATAGGCAGTAAGTTATAAGTAAAGCGTAGTGTGTGCTCTGAAACATTTTCTTGTAGTAAACTTTGTAGCATTGGAATTGAATTCTTAGAGAACCTCTAGACCAGATTCTGACAGTATGGACCAACACTGAGCAAAGAAAGAAATGAGATAACAGTGACTGTTCATGATAAAATTCAAACAGAACTGAAATTATCACAATTTTTATGATTTTAACAGCCATACAGTGGTCAGTGTTCAGCTGTGCACATGTTCCCATCCATGAAAAGTTTTTTTATCATGTAACATAGGTAAAGACAGTGAAATCTCATTAATATAAAGTTGTCATTATTACAAATTTTTCTTTTCCTTTGGAGTGAGATTGTAATGTTAATTTGTTTGCTCAAAAAAATATTTGTTAGTTTGTATTACAATTTGATATCTAATCCACTGGTAAAAAGAAGCCACATTAGTAATAAGAATGTCTTATTTTATAATGTGTATCTCAATCACAGTCTCTACATTTTGTTTAAGATATTTTGATAATTATCACAAACACCCATTAATACAAACCTCATCAATACAAACTGCAAAAATTCAAGTCCGGTAAGGTTTGTATTAAAAAGGGGGTTTCACATATTAAATACATAATATTTAGAAACTCGCTGCAAGACTTAACGTGTATACAGTAATTTTGAGATTAATGTATGTTTAATAGTCTTTGAAGTGAAGTAGTCATCAAAAGTTTGTTGGTGCAGTGTGTGTTGTTTACTTGTAGTCTTTGAGGATGAAAAGTTTACTTTTGTGTTTATGGTATATAAAGAATGGAGAACTCGTAACATATGTACAAACTTATTATTGCACCATCCACAGATTAGACACCCTGTAATTTTATACAATTGTACTGCTGTTGTCAAACTAGCTTTACTGAGAAATATGAACTTGTACAGTAATTTGACTAGGGAAATTCTTGTAGTTTTTGTGAATATGAATACTGTGTAAAAACAGCATCTAAAATTTTTCCTTTTGATGTATATATTTAAGTAAAACTAAAGAACAAAGTTTTTATTTTAAAAGAAAAAATACCATGTAAATATAATTTTTTTTTATTAGAACTTTAATTGTAGTGAGTTTATTACAATTTAATAATTTTATTAATTATTAAAGGAAGATACAATTAAAAAATGTAAAACTATCTCTGTAAAACAAACTGGTGCAATATTTTACATAATTGTGATTTATATTTTCTACACGTCTGTGGGTGCAGGTTGTCAATGAAAAACAGGTTATCATAGCCATGAACCGCCACTACATCAATCTAAGCACAGTGATCTGTGGTAGTGTACACACATTTCAATTGATGGCTATCATTTTGAAAAGTGTGTCGTTATTTATTGTTTCTGCCATATAGATTTGTGTCCATTCCTCAGTTCAGCACAGCACATATTTCTGATAAATTACAAACTATTAACTGCCTCATTCAAATACCTTCAAAAAATTTCAATGTTGCACAGGTTTTACTTTAAGCAACAGAGTGTATTGTATTTCTTTATGTGCATCATGATATAAAACTCTCTCACCAAAAAGTTTTTGCATAACTAATTTCCTGCACGTGTAGGTGCAGGTCTGGTTTATAATATCTTTTGTGCATACATTTTGTTGTTTATATTTGTGCCTCATTACTGTATTTTCTTTTTCAGGAATATGCATTTTGAAAAAATATTAGTTTCCTTATTCAGAACATGTGTCAAAATTAAGTGCTACATTTTCATTGCCATCATAATGTTTTTTAATTGCTCCAGACTGTTGCATTTTGTGCTTATGGAATACATTTTTCAGTTTTTCACTAACAATATTTTGGGGGAATGATTAGACATGTAGTGTTGCTGAAAATTTTTCCTTACATATCGCTAACTTGGTGAATTTGTAAAATGAGAATCAATTTGTAACTGCTAATGTCATTTTTTTCCCAGAATGTTTCTTGTAGATTAAGACATTCCGTGATGTTTATTTTTCACTGCAGCATATTTGCCTGTTACAGGGCTTTGTAGGAACAGGTCACAAAAAAATTTTTTATAGCTTGTCTAACATTTCTATGTTTTATATAAATATTTTGGTTTCATTGTTATTCATTCCACAACAGTTCAGCCATGGGTGTTGCTGTTAGGTTAATTTATAATAGGTGTAAAACTGGCTTTGTTCTTGTATTATATGAAATATAAGGTTGCATGTGGTGTACCAGCATATTTTGGTCCATCAGTTTCTCTTTCTTCATGAAACAGTGATGATTGTAGTGAGCTGCATGGGCACATCTTCATTTTATGTTGGCTAGTGGCAGGCATGTTTGTTGTTGTGTTAACCATCTAACCAAAGTGGTGCATATTTGGGATAATGCAGCTGGGTTATAAGTACAGGAATGCCTGTCTAAGAATGTAGTTGGTCAAAACATGTAAACAACACTGCTCTATGTAAGTTAATATTCGATGGCATTTATGTTCAGACTTTGCACTTATGGAGCTTTAAAGAAATATCCACACTGGTAGTGCACATAAATTGAGGATTTTTTAGGGGAGATGGCAGAATAGTTCCACGGACCTTTTTCCAGGATATTTTAAACTAACCAAGACCATAATGTGTCTCCTTTTAGTGCACAAAAAATTAGTTCAATATTTTAACATTGGGGAGAAGTATTTTTTTTTTTGTGTGGTTGTGCTTATGAATATCTATGGGTCCTTTACCCTAGCAGGGGGTTTTTTTTGTTCCCCCCCCCCTCCCCCTTTTTACTTAATGTGAGGTTATGAGAGGCAGAATATAATGATGCTAATGGTATATTATGTGTTTCAATATGTTAACAAATAACCATGATGAAGATCCAGATTTTTTAAAAAGGAACTGAAAGGAAGACATTAAAAAAAAAAACTACACACTGGTGAAACATAAGTGAACTTGTTTCCAGTTAATGGGACACAACTTTTGGTCAGCGGAACAAACATTTGGTTTTATGAGAAGAAGAATGAAACATTTAAAAACATCTCTAACACTAATGATATATTTGACTGAATTGGTTCAATTTTGACCATATCCATCACCTTTTGAAGTTCTGTTTGACAGGGATGTTATAAGAAAGAAACTGAGAAAAGGGGTTTAAAAACTGCTTCAAGTAGTTACTCGTATGTAAAATTGCAGCCTCTGATATCTAATCCTAAGTCTGAATAAGGTACAAGTTTGATGGAACTCTTATCTGTGCACCTTATTATAACTGCCATTCTCTTCGCCGTTTCGATACTGGAATGGACATTTACCCCAAGAATGGCTACAAGAAATAAAAGCCAGCTTAGTAAATGTATTTTACAATCCTGTTAATCGAAAGAGGCGGACAATGTCAAAGCATTGTTCATATACATAGGTGAAAGTTGAGGTGATTTAATAGAAAAGTTGTAAGTACGTAGAAAGTGATACAATTGTTAGTGTTACCTTTTTCCCCTATTATTAAGCAGATCACTTGGAACAGACAATGCAGAAGAAAAGAGGCAGGCCAAAGAAACATCACTGAAAAGTTGACAGCAGATAGTAGCATAAGTACATTACATAATAGTGTTAATCTAAGTGTAAAAGTTGAAAGACTAGATGATGTCCTATTGGCGATGCTGCAGAAAAGACTCTATACAGAAGTAGAAACAATTTACTACTATGTGTTCTGTAATCTTAGTCTGATGTTGGATTGCAAATAATATATCACTTAAATTACCTTACGGGTTTTGCCTATCAAGCCTGCAGCCATGGAGTTTAAAAGCGGAATCAGTGTTTGAGAATTTCCTTCAAAGATAAGTGCATATTCCAAACAAGAAAATATTCAACACGACTTTCTCAGACAATCTGCCATGTTAAGAAATTGTCCAAAATATTAATTTTTCATTTAACATTTTTGTAAAATGTTAGTTTTAATGTTAAATTTTAGAGACAAAATGTGAAAAATTAAAATTTGCAAGATATCTTAACGTGCCGGTATTCTTTAAGAAATGCCATGTAGAATACATTTTTTGTGAAACAATCATCTTTAAAATTGATGCATTGAGAAGGAATTTCTTTAACATTAATTCCCCATTTAAATGATTTTGCCCTCTCTATACTGGTACATTAATTTCAAAATGTTGTGCACTACATATGAATTACTTTTGGTTTTGCAGGCACATGTTTTCACAGCTGTCAAGTCACTTGTCATGCTCAACACTATTCCATTGCATTTTGACATTTATACTTAGTGTATCCTGTATTAAGCATGGTGACCTTTACTGATGGAGAGAGCAATAACAGATAATTAATTTGAAGTGTACATTTTCACAAACACCTTTCCTGGCCTCCATCAGTCTTTACTTGTCCAGTCAGCAAGGGGGCCATAAAGTTGGTCATCAAATATAAACTTCATTTTAATATCAATGTTTTCAACATATCACCAAATACAAAAATAGATGGTAAACGAACTGTCAACTACAGACTGTACCTGGGAAGACCCAGAATAGGCTGCTTCTAATTTTCTCAGTTAAAACACTTTTACCCACAGAATTCCACATAATATCATGTAAATGCCTCGTGTATTTCCTATCTTTCACAATAAATTAACCAAAAACTTGCCATAAAGGTTGATAGAGTAAGGTGCATTGATGGACTATGTGTGAAATAACTATGTAGAGAAAAATTGCTACCAATTTAGCTAATTTGTATAGTATTTTTTTTTTTGTGAAACAAGTGGAAATAGTACTTGTCTTAAAAAATTTTAAGATGCCAAAATTCATCTATAGTACAAATAATTTTAACCTTGACAATGAAAGATGTTAATGAATGGTAGGGATATACTGTATGTCCATGTGACACCAGGGAAAAATTGGTCACTATGTGTATCTGTGCGATTAGTCCTTACAGTTAATAAAAAAGGTATGCTACTTAACGAAAATCATTGCAGACATGGACATACCACTAACACAGCAAAATTGAATTGAAATTACATTGAGCATAAACAGTTAATAAAACGTGCAGTAGCCAAACAGCAGTGAAAATGTCTGCAATAAGCAGTCGAAAGGAAGCATTTACAATCCAGAATTCATAATGGATCTATTGCGTGCCATACGAGGATGACGCGTGACGTCTGTTTGACTGACAATGTCGTCACTGTCATACAAGGTTCTATTGTGCTCGTCAGAGGCACTGGTTTTTTACTGGATTGGCTTGTTAGCTGCTGACTGGTCCCCAGCCAGTGTATAAGCTGGGGCGCGTGGTTTGGTGGCATGGAACAGTCAGGTGTGGGCTTAGCGGTTCTTAGCACTACTGGTGTGGACACAGACACTGGTTTACCTGCAGGGGCCACGGTCCGGGGTAGCTCCTGACTCGGCCACTGTTGCTGCCTGGAACTCAGGTCCGGTCTTTGGGTGAAAGTAGAGCTGCGACTGGTGGTATTGGTTGATGCCCGTGGAGGGCTGCTGGTCCAGGTAGGTCTGAACCAAGGGTTGACTTCCAGAAGTCCTTGGCAAAGTCTCTCGGCGCTTGGATGTGGCTCGTAGATGGTCTTGTGGGGCGACTGAAAGAGGGAGCTATGTGAACTGGGAGGTTAGGCCTCTCCAGTTGGCGAGTGGCTTGAGCTCGTTCTCGTGGGGATTGACTGGAGGGCAGTTGGCACTGGGTTGCTGTTCAATCTGCTAGGCTCAGAGGCAGTAGCTGCCCTCTTAGCTGTTATGGGTGAAGGGCATATACGAAGGAACTAAGGTCTACCACACTAAGGAAGAGCAGGCAATGAAAATCCCTAGCTAGGTGTGAAACCAGTTGTGACTAGGCCATCCAGATTCAGTCCAATTGTTCCAACCAGCGAAAATGTGGTGGATGGAGCACTGGACTGATTGGGATATCTAGTCACATCGTGGGTGTAGTCCAGAAGGGGTCAGACCGCCAGTACCAGTCTTATGGTGGCCCGTACTAACTCTTTAACTATCAAATGAACTGTAATGGAAGTAAACTATGGTAATACCAAGTGAAGGGGACTGGACCTGGGTCTAAACTAAACCAGAGCAGATGCGGCTAGGTAGCTATAATACTAACTGACCCTAACTAACTCCAATGCTGTTTTCCAGAAGGGACTCTGGTGTCATTACCAAAGTGGTAGTGAGTGTAAAGGGGCTGAAGACTTCTTCGGGGGTTGAAAGTCTGGAAGATATCCTGAAGGTAGTGGTCCTTTGTGAGGAAGGTGGTAAAAGCAGAGAGCTCCAGCACACGAGGTGGTGGAGCGAGCTGCTGAGTATCAACTGGCATTTCGGGGGCTGTGCGCTCGCATATATGGATGGCCGGTCAGGAATCTTTGGGCTGGAGCTCCTCCCTTGGCTGCGAAGGCAGCTATCTCTCGGGGGAGACTGGAAGTGTGGTTTTCCTGGTATGCAGGGGGGGAGGATCGTACGGTCACCCCGGTGGGGGGAGTGTAGGTTGGACACTTGAGGTGGCGTGGTAGTACTATACTATGGTAACCGAGTCCGACTTACTAACCGGTTTCCGGAAAGGGTGGGTGATGCGTCTCTCATAGCCTCTCAACACCCATGGCAACCCAAGGCTTCCCGCGCCACCCCTGTTTCAACGAATTGGGCTCTGCCGCCCGTGCCCTATGGGAAACAGTTTTCTAGCGACTGTTCAGGGGTATCTGCTGTGATGGCTTGGGCCGATAGATAGTACCAAGGCCCGACCACATGGTGGGGTGTGGTACCTCTTAGCACTCAGGCCATTGGGGCCCAAGAACATGAGTTTCAATGTGAAGAAATTCTAGGATGGGAATGGACGAGTGTCTGATGATGGTGTGCTAGCTGATGGGCGGCGGAGGGGATCTCGGTGTTTGGTGTAGAAAGAATGGGAATAAATCCATATGTTAATGACGGATCCCGTATGGTCTGAAAGACTCCGCACTTCTGCTGTCTGTGAGTTGGGGACGCAGTCAGGCATGAGAGAACCCATGAGTGCCATGAAAATTAAGAGGGAGCACGGGATGATCCTGGGTGGCCCAACCAGGGGGTTCTCCCTTGGCCGTCGGATCAATGAGGTTTGGACTCGTGCTGGCAGTGGTTAACTCTGTATGCTAGAGGAGGCTCCGGAGAGATCCCCCCTCTTGCAAATGGTGCCGGACGTTGAACTGGATGGTTCCGGGGGCGTGCCCGAGATCACGTCAGGAGCAAGGATAGTGCTCCGGCTACACCAAAAGCTTGGTATTTGAGTGCTAGAGTCTCAGGCCTTATGGGAGGACATGCGTAGTACGATCTGTAAAATCAGATCGGGGCTATGCCTGGTGCGACCTGAGTACAGGTCGGGGCAAGAGGGTCTGGTCAATTGTGGTGAGTGCAGTCATGTTTGCGTTGAGAGGGCGTGATCCCTCTTCCCCGCCTACTGGGAGGCCGGGGAGCGTAATACCCTACGGGCTCAGTGCGCCCCGTTAACAAACAAAAGGCACATTCTGTGTGTCGTGCAGATTAAGAATTTGGTATGCAGGTTACATTTCTCCCATGATCTTAGGGGCACCGCTGGGCTGCTTGCCTGGCTTCTATCACACGCAAGAGGGAAGTGTTGTGGTGTGACCTCTGACATAAAGGTGTTCATCCCCACCTGGGGTGACGTAATGACACGTGAAGATGAGGTGAAGTCATATATAGTCAATATGTCAGTACGCGTTTCGCGTCAAGGAGAAAATCTTTTGACTAAGTAACTCTAAGAGTGGCTGTAGAAAAGCATGCCTGCCTGCACTTCTCGGCCAAAGTGAAATGTTGACTAGACCATACACAATATGTTTGTTGATATTTGTAGCCTCTCTTTCCGTTTCATTTTCATATGCAAATGGTTTTCTGTTGGAAGTGAAAGTAATGTAAACTCCATTGGTAGCATGAAGCACTTATCATGATTGAGGCAGAATTCAGCTGATCTTTGAAACGAATACATTCTAAATCCAAAAATTTACATGCTATGAATAACCTGTAAAAATTGATCTAAAATTATTTTTGTGCATATGGTTTAATGTGACTAATTAAGTTCATATCTTAAAACTTTAATATGAAATTATTTTCTTTTTGGCAGGTTCATTTCCACCCTTTATTAAAAAGACTTTTATGCTAACACGTAATATAATGCTAAAATTGTATACATTTTGAAACATTAATTTTAGATTTTAATTTTATTTTCAAATATAATACAGAGTAGAAATACATATTTAAGATAAAAGACATTACCTGTGTATCATTTTTATTCTTTTATCATTTTTGATTGTGAAATCAAACTCAAAATTACTCTCACTGTGTCTGTAGGAAGAAGTCGCACAATCTGATTAGTTTGTTACTTCATGCCGTGCTGCTGCTTGCTTTGAAAATAATGCATGTGCAATGTTTCCTTTCTGACACAAGACAGTCTTGTAGAATGTAGAGGTCTAGTATCCATTGGGTATGATTTTATTGGTTTCTGCATGTACCGTATAAGTCTTGCTGTAATGTTGTTGGTGCTCGTTAAGGTGTTGTGGTGGTTATGAAAATGTAGTTTGGGGAGGGGCTTTAAATTTTTCATTTATAATGATAGAGGAAAGGATGCAAACATTTATTGCCAACTGGTTGTTTCCTCGAGTCTGAGATTTCTTTCCATCACCTGATCAAGTGTTTGTTCTTATTGCCTGGGGTGAGTGTTGGTCTTACTTCTGTCTTATAGTTCATAGACATTCAGGGCTTTCATATGATTGCTACTTTGGCCACACATTGTTCATATTCATTCTCCAATTCATTTTAATAATGTTACTTTTACTGGATCAAATAATGGTCATATAAATATATCAGGTTTCAGTGAGAAAGCTTATTAAAGTATATACTGCTACAAAGTGCATGAAAATATTGGGAAACTGAAAGTAATATGTTTAAATATTGATTAATGGAAGTAATCAAAGACTATAATGAAAATGTTTGTCCTATAATTATTTACTTATTTGTTCAGTAGTTGAGTTGTTTTATTGCATTAATAGATTAGGTAAGTTCAGTGTTTATGATATATTAAAATGCTGAAAATGGTGTGTGGTGCCATGGTGGTGTAGTGGTCCGACTAATCACCTCGCATGAAGGTGAACCAGGTTTGATTCCCGGCGGGGTTGTTTCCGGATTTTCACATGTGGGAATTGTGCCGAATGATGCCGCTGGCCAGCGGTTTTACTTGGGGATCTCCAGTTCCCACCGCCCTTGCATTCTGGCACTGCTCCATACTCACCTCGCTTCACCCTCATCAGCTTTCAAGATCTCAGAGTAAAGAGCCACCCAAACCTTTTCACTCTACTTCACTCCACTGGTAACAAAGTGGTGATGGTCACAGACTCTTGAATGAAATATGCATGGGAGACATAGATGGGTTTTCATGTATATATATATATATATATGCAAATGAATTGTGAAATTTTTAGTGATATACCCGAAAAAATTACTTTTTTCTCAAGTACTTTATCAAGTCTGCAAACTAGGCTATAGTGTTTGACTTAATTGTAAAAATTAGGCACAACATGCAAACAATTTAATGCATAAACAATCAAAATATTGGCAAATATATAATCTTTTGTGGTCCTCATAGTTGAAGCCTGCAAGATGTCAATCACTTAGAGGCTACAAAAACAGTGTGTTGTAGCTTTTTAAATATATTAAATAAACGTATGGTTCAACTACATTTCTGGAAAAAAAATACATTTTCAAATTGCATTTTCAAATTATAAATTTGATTTTGCATATATTTCAGACTGTAACCTAACTTTGTATTTTTTTATAATCCATTCCATTTAAAAAGCAATATATATAAAATATACGCATTAGGTTAAATATGTAAACAGGCAATAATGCAGAAGTAAATAAATGCAAACCTGTGAAAATCAAAGCTAATATAGAACTGTTACTTAGCTTGTCTTGTAATTAGTCTGCAGGATCATATAATACAGGTTATCATTGATTCAAAATCTGCACATTGATAAGTCATCCTTATCATGAATGTACATTTGATTATGTGAAATAAACATAACTCTAGTTGAAACACACAAGTCAAGGTAAAATCAGCTTACTTGAACATACCAACTATGTGTGAAGTTGTCATAATTCTGCCTCTAATTGTGCATTGTAGGGTTAAAGATAATGTATGGTTTGTAGCAATTATTTTATTTCAAACAACTTTACTAGACTTTTTAGTTTAAGATGAAAGGTTTGAGTAAAATACAAAAGTTTTAGCTGTGATAGTACTTGCTTCAACTTTGGTCATTGTGTGCTGAGGATAGTTATTTTACTACTTAAGCTTTACCACTTACATTGTTATGTGTGTAGTCTAGTAAATAGTAAGGTGGTGCATTGTGCCTTGTTCTCAGGGTGGTGGGCTGTAGGTGCATATCCCATATTGTCTTCAAAGCCAGCAGAATATCTGCAGATGCTTGCTCAGCTTGGTAATCGGCACAGCTCTAAGGTAGGACTACTTATCACGAAACCACTACTTCTGCTTATTTAATTAGTTCTTGCATTTGTAGGTAATGAGGGAGCATGACCAAGACAGCTTTGAAATTGGGTTTCAAATCCTGCATTATTAATGATTAAAAATAATGTCTAAAGTCTTGCTTTCCATTTCAACCTCAATCAATCTTCATTTAGAAACTACATGCACTGCACACTTTTTCTAATGACCTTACTCTCTGCTCCTTTCTTATCTCCCTCCTCAATTTTTGTCATTTTCACTTCTCTGGCCTTTGTTACCCATTTTGATACAGTCTGTTACCTCTTTGCGTCCTGCACAACTACCTTGTTTCCATTCACTTTTTCTCACTACCCTCTCTCCCCATATCCCCTCTCTTTGCACCCCAAACTGTAATAAGACCTGCTGTTTTGCCATTTGCTGTAATGTTTTACTGCTTCACCATGCTGCTCTACCATCTTCCCACTCCACAGTCCTCCTGCTCCACCACCCCAACCCTTTACCCCTGCACCTCCTACGCACCCCTTTTCCACCCTGCTCTGCCTTGCCACACCTTTCCCCCCTACTCCACCAAGCCACCCCTTTTCCCCTGCGCTGCACATGCCACCTATTTTCCCCCCTGCTTCACCACACCACCCCTTTCCCCTGCTCCTCCACTCCACCCCTTTACCCCCTGTTCCGCCACTCCACCCCTTTACCCCCTGTTCCGCCACTCCACCCCTTTACCCCCTGTTCCGCCACTCCACCCCTTTACCCCCTGTTCCGCCACTCCACCCCTTTACCCCCTGTTCCGCCACTCCACCCCTTTACCCCCTGTTCCGCCACTCCACCCCTTTACCCCCTGTTCCGCCACTCCACCCCTTTACCCCCTGTTCCGCCACTCCACCCCTTTACCCCCTGTTCCGCCACTCCACCCCTTTACCCCCTGTTCCGCCACTCCACCCCTTTACCCCCTGTTCCGCCACTCCACCCCTTTACCCCCTGTTCCGCCACTCCACCCCTTTACCCCCTGTTCCGCCACTCCACCCCTTTACCCCCTGTTCCGCCACTCCACCCCTTTACCCCCTGTTCCGCCACTCCACCCCTTTACCCCCTGTTCCGCCACTCCACCCCTTTACCCCCTGTTCCGCCACTCCACCCCTTTACCCCCTGTTCCGCCACTCCACCCCTTTACCCCCTGTTCCGCCACTCCACCCCTTTACCCCCTGTTCCGCCACTCCACCCCTTTACCCCCTGTTCCGCCACTCCACCCCTTTNATTTCCCCCCTGCTTCACCCATTTCCCCCCTGCTTACCCCTTTTCCCCCTTGCTTCACCACTCCACCCCTTTCCCCCCTGCTCCACCTCTTCTGCCAGGGACAATGGTGATGCAGTGGTTATAGCTCTCACCTCCTACAAAGATGAACTGGGTTAAATTCATAGCTGGGTTACTCTCGGATTATTGCGCATGTGAATCATGCCGGACCATGATGCTGGCCAGTGTGTTTTCTTGCGAATCTCTCTTTTTCTCCACCTTTGCATTTTGTCACTGCTCCATCTTCATCTCACCTTATCCTCACCAGTGCCCAAGACCTCATTGTTAAATTCAGACTAAAACCTCTAAACTCATTCTCTTTAATAATGTTTGTTTGTTTCTCCACTTTCCCTGTTGCCCACACCTTTCTTGACACACATCCAAATTTAATCCACTGCTTTTTTTCCTTGCCATCACTGTAAACCTCTTAGCAACTTTATACTACAATATTGGCTCTACTCTTTGCTCACCTATCCTGCCCATCAAATGCTTTCCTGGAAACTAAGTGCCAGACTGCTCTCTTTCCTACCTTCTGCTCTGTATGCTTCCCTTTCTCCATGCTACCTTTTGCCATAGTGGCTCCCTTCCTTCTTGCCACCCTTCGCCACATTGTCATCCTTCGTCCTCATTGCCCTCTGCACCATCCATCAGCAGGCACCCTTCCTCCTCGATGCCCTCTGCACCATCCATCGGCAGGCACCCTTCCTCCTCGATGCCCTCTGCACCATCCATCGGCAGGCACCCTTCCTCCTCGATGCCCTCTGCACCATCCATCGGCAGGCACCCTTCCTCCTCGATGCCCTCTGCACCATCCATCGGCAGGCACCCTTCCTCCTCGATGCCCTCTGCACCATCCATCGGCAGGCACCCTTCCTCCTCGATGCCCTCTGCACCATCCATCGGCAGGCACCCTTCCTCCTCGATGCCCTCTGCACCATCCATCGGCAGGCACCCTTCCTCCTCGATGCCCTCTGCACCATTCATCTGGTCCAACAATCTTGAATTAAATTAAGTGATGGTAACCCAAGTTCATTTTGAATTTTGTGCAGTTGTTCAGTGCTAAGTGACAAACCAAGTTTGATGTTTCTCCCATTATCTGTAACAGCATACGTTGGAACATTTTTATGTTTAAGTTTTGCAATGTTCCAGTCTGCCATAACTGAAAACAATTTTTCGGCAATTGCAATGCCAGTATGGCCCCCTGGAAAATGGTAACACCCTAGACAAAAGTTCTTTAGAGTGAAATGGTTAATGAAGTGACATGTTACTTCCATGAAAGCATAATTTGCTGCAGAGGTCCACAAATTGCTAGTGAAAGAAATAGAAGCTATATTTTCCAGAGCTTCTTCCACTTGTGTGTTTACATTCTGCTTCACTTTCCAATCTACTGTTACCAAATTTTATAAAGTTCAGACAGAAAAAACGAATGATATAGATTTATTAATAACTGAACTAAACCAAGTAAAAGAAGCTAAAATTGTCCAAAACTGTAATAATGAAGAAATCATTTTTACAACATTCGCAATCTGTTTGTGCTTCATTGCAGTAATAATGGTTTTGTTGAGACATGAAGTTGGTATATTCGTCAGAATGTGGATGCGCATCCCTAAAAACCCCAGGACTTCTTGCTCACCTACCCAATAGAGAGAGAATGAGTGAGGCCATTCTGGAACTTAAAGATCAGCCCGATGACGACAACCCTGCACCAGTTCCTCAAACTGCTGTGGCTATTACTTCTTTCATAAAGTATGGCAAGTCTTTGAAATAAAAGAATGAGTTCGGGAGTGTTTAAAAACAGAGTTTCCTCGCCTTTTCAGTGTTTCAGAGCAACAATATTTTGAGTTTTCTCTGTAGTTTCGTCTCTCAAACGAAATTAGAAAAGGAAGAAAAATTTTTTTTAAAAAGAGTAAAATGGAAATTTAAACAAAAAAATTTATTTATTGAGGTTAAAGTATTGTATTTTGTGTATAATTTCATTAATTCCAAAACCCAAGTTAAGTAATCATTACGTAACAATACAAATTCAAATGTATTGAGATTTATGGGTTTCTTCTGAATAAAAACCTTAGATTTCTAGTATAAATGTTTTATTCACTATACCATAACAATGATACAGCAAGAAAGAGGCAGTTATACTACAAGACACCATTTTACAATGGTGCCGCCTAGTGACAGTTATACCAACCACACAGGTGACAATTATGCCAACCAAACAATTGGTTTTCAAACAATGCAAAATGTTAAACTTTTATATTTAATAAAATGTATTTAAAGGAAACTGTTATTGGCATATAGAGAAAGAGAAAAAACAACGCTTTTAAACATATCCAAAGACTTCACATTCACGTGATCGTCCCTGAGCAACCAGGTAGGGAGGAGGGTGTCCGGATAATTAAGTTCATAATGCTGCACACTGTTGGTTGATGTCGTTGAGTGAGAACACACAATGACGCGAGGAGGTGTTCAATCCTAACCGTCTGGCGAAATGTAATGCAAAACGCAGCTAGCCAGCGCTGATAGAAGTTCTACTGAAGGTCCCCTCGCAGTCAGATGCAGACAAGAAAAACTAGTGGAGACATGTACATGAAAACAGACAGTCAAAATGTTTGTGGCAATAATGGAAAATAAATAAATTACACTAGCATTTAAATATTTACAGAAATTGAATTAAACTCCCAAATTAATGACAAAATAATTAATATTTGCTTTGACACTGCAGGTGATGTAGACCTAAACGCAGCCAGAACTTTAACTCCATTTAGCTATATACAACAATGTTAAACCAAACAGGTTTGCCCAGTGTCTTGAAGAATAGCAAATAGTTCAACATGTTACTAAAATTATTTCCTCAATATAAATAAATAATTTGATGACTACTTTAAAGTAATCGGTTGTTTAAGGATTAATTATTTTAAGTTTTAACCTAAAGAAATATGTATTTTAACTTGTGTATTTACACAAATTATGACCGGAGTCATGCTGGTACCTTGAAACAACTTTCTATGATTTGAGTTGTAGCAAAAGAAACCTCATCTTTTATGCACCTCATAAATTTAAAACTAGTCATAAATAAGCATTGTTCCTTTTTTTTTTTTCATTATATGATATGCTTTCTTAAAACAAACATGCTGTAGAGTGTATACATCCTTTAGGGAATGACCACAAGACTCAGTATTCCTTAATGCATTGTTTTATTAACCATGTCCATAATGTATGGCAATAAAATAGGGCAGTACCAGATGGTGACACATAATATCTAACACACAGCAAAAAGGATCCACAATTATAATTAAGATCTTGTAAGTATATTACAAATACCTACAAGTTCACACTTAAAATAAATAAGAATGTTACTCACCATTATTAAGTACCCCTTTTTAGTCTACTTTCCTGTCTGTGTGCATGTGTACGTCACCCTTTCAATTATGTATTGGAACAGCCCTAAAACTAACAGTTAAAAATTCTCTACCTGGACTAAAGAAATCTTGCACAGACACAAACATGTTAAAATATAAAATAAATTTTCAATCATAAATTTTACTGTTGTTTTTTCCCCCCGAAAATTTTTACCAAAATTCAACTGAACACCAACAGCATTTGAACAATAACCAAACATAATTTTTAATAAATATAAACAAGAAAAATTACTTGGAGGGCACAAACATTAAAAAAAAGTATTACAATTAAAACAATTCTCCTTTAAATTTAAATAAAAATGTATTTATCTTTGTGATGTCTCATTAACTTAGTGCCAAAACAGGCATAAGTATAACATACTCAGTATAAACATGAAGAATCTTAATACAACGTTAGACAATCACAAAATTAACATTAATACATATTTCATTTGTCATACACAATGCTGCAAATTTATTAAACCACACAAAATACTCTTAAGTAATGGATTTAAGTAAACAAGCACCCCTCATATATGAAACTATCTCGTTTCAGTTTGAATCACTTCATAAATTTGCAGTTCGTATTGACATAACACACAAAGTTTAGAGTTAAGTTTTTGTATCACCACATCAATTTTTCTTTGTGCTATTAATTAAGATAAGATACAGTGAGCAGAAGGCAAAACGTTCTCGTCTGAATGCCATGATTAGACATTCATTATTGTCTCTTCTTACAGATGTTTTAATTGATTTGTTTCTCTTCTCTGCTATATTGCGTTGCCTGCTGAAAGCTAAAATGGGGAAAGTATAGAATGAAAACTAAATTCAAGGGAAGCTAATAACCTTGATGATATTAGAATTTATCACTTGTGCCCCTGTCTTCTAAAGGAGTAGCTGGAAATTACATTTGAAGTGAAAAAAAACTTAACAATAATGTTTTGACCACTTGCGTTACTTGCCATTTATTTAGACAATGGAATTTTGTACAAAATATTGTAGGCCAGTGTAAAATCCCAACAGTGGCAAAAAGTGAGAGATTTTGATGCAAAAGTAGGTAAATATAAACATGCGAGCTTCCTGCCTAAAGCTGGATAGTTGGCTGGTGCAAAATAGCTATTTTACAAGACAAATGTGACAGTGAATTAAGTAGGTTGTGCAAAATTATATGTGAAGTTGCTGATATCCGCATTATTGTTTTTAAGTTTTTTTATAAAAATGATAAGAGAGTGCTATTTTGTTTTGTGTGTTCTAATATTAATATGGGTGGTATGTTACAGGAAGAAATACATCTGCCAGTTATCAGCAACAGTAACAACGAGAAGGAATACTTGGATATGGTATCACATATTTAAATTAATAATTATTAGACTTTTAATTTATTACATTTATACAGTTTAGGGAAACACATACTTACACAAGGTAAAAACATTTAAAATATGCACAAAGTGTTTGTTACTGACCCACATAGTTTACACCTCACATCAATATTCAGATACATTAACATATTTTTTTTGAAGTAGAATGCTATTTATGACTCTCACATAATTGGGGAAAAACAAAGTAGGGTGTAGTTTGTGGAATTAATTTATTGTAGGAGACACATTTCTCTTGGCACTTTAAGAATAATGTGGCAATGTCATAGATATGTACGTACTGTGAAGCTACCAAACACTTACTTAATCAATAATGGTGCCTTCCAAATACAGCCCTGTACTTTACTGCATTTGGTGCATACTGGCTGAGTGCAATTTTTGTGGCTCTGTCTCTAGTTATTGCTGCAGTTTAACAAGCCCTCACTTCAGGCAAAGATCAACATATGAAGCGTTCTTCATAGTGTTACATGTAAAAAATATACTTATTTACCTTTGAAGGAGCTGGGTGCTCTAAATTTTATATACATCCACATCTTGAAGTTCAGGAATGTTTACCAACAAGAAATAATCTGCAGTTTTTCAGTTAGCTATTTTCAGGTTTGGTTAAAAGGCAAAGTAACTTAATTAATTGTAATTTGTGCAATTGAAATTCTTTTGCGATCTTTCGGACTAAACTAACCTAATCACAAGTATTTTATGTTTCAGTTTGTGTCGCTTATTTTTCTATCTGCGACTGTGATAAAAATTAACTTATTCTGTTTAAAGTACATTTTGAAAGATATGCCTAAGCTGAGATAAAGTAAATCAGTGTTGGGTCTCAACTTATTGCCAGTACTTCTAAATTTATTTAAATAACATTTGCTCTTATTTTAATAAAAAATTTACTCAACAAAGTACCTTTTTACAAAGAACTTCTTTATAACAAATCTGCTATAATTTAGTCCCCTTAGTTTTGTTACTTGTTCCCTTTATTTTCTTGTTATAAAATAAACAAATACGTGTAAATATTGATGGTAATTTCTAAAAACAGTAAATGCTAATTTCTACTAAAATAGATGCAAATTTTTTTAGCACCTACTCATAATGTGAGCAATCCTCACCATATATTGTTTATGGTTTCAGATAAAAATAAATAATTAAAAAATTTGGAATTGTATTAATTTTGTAAGTATATCAAAATGAACATTTATTTTCAGTTATTAATGCATGACACTGTTCACATATTTATAAATTAAAATTTGAATTTTTTTAAAAATACATTTTAGTATTGTCTGAAAGTGCTGAAATAAAATTTGCGTACAGAAAATATAGTCCTTTTTGAAATGGTGGATGGTTGTTGCAATTGTCTTTCTTTTAGAAATCATATATCGCTTCTTTGGTTGAACAAGTGGAAGCTTTGAGAGAACAGGTGCAGCAGCAGCATGTGAAAATGGAAAGTCAGCAAGAGCAACTGCAACTCGTTGAGAAGGTTGTGGAGCGCCTGGATGAGCCGCTGTTATCTAAGGACAGTAAAATAGAAGTAGCAATGGAACACTTACAGATGTCATTGCAGTCGATCACAGGCAAGGTGAGGTTGTTTCTGTTGGCAGCAATTAAGTTATTACCAGGAACTGGAGGGCAAGCATAACAGTATTGACTGCTGCTTTCTGAATGGAGGATGTTATTGTGCCATGTACAAGGAGCAGTGTATTTTTAAGACAATATTACTAAAAAGTAAAAACAATTGCATTTAATGTTACTTGTTGATTATTTACTCCATATTGTTAGTAAACATACAGTAAAAACCCACCGGTACAACTCCTCATGGTTCCCATGTAGTGAGAGGGGTGGTTGTAATAATTATTTTGATAGATTTTGGATCAGTTTTGACCTATCTGCAATCCTTGTACCATATTTACTCAAATCTGAGGCAGGGATAGTGATAACTTCATGTTACACGTAACACGCATCGCAGTACACTTTCACGTGTACGTAAAACGTGGTCTTTTTTAGTAGTAAATTATGATACTTTACGTATGCACATGACCTTTGTGCACTGAATAAAAATGTTACTTTCCATATTGAGAACTCCCAAAATTCTTATCAGACACACGTTCTGTGGTATAAACAGGTTGTGAAAGTATGATCGTGATTTATACAAACTTTGAAAACAACTAGGACATCGTCATAACCTCAAGAACGAAATGTCTCTGGGAGATGGACACATTTTTTGTGTACATGGAATAAATTGTATGTAATACACTTTGATCTGCTGTGAAAATAAAAATTTTGTTTAATTAAATAAGC
Source organism: Clitarchus hookeri (assembly GCA_002778355.1). NCBI lineage: Eukaryota > Metazoa > Arthropoda > Insecta > Phasmatodea > Phasmatidae > Clitarchus > Clitarchus hookeri. Next base: position 177,590 of record NQII01003912.1, read on the forward strand.
CTACTAAAAATTTCAAACTTGATGGTAAAGGCCGACATTTTTTCACTTCTGAAAAACATAATTAATAAACTGCGGTATTGTGAAACTCCCTAAATTTTTACGGATTAAAAAATAAATAATATCTTAGCGTAACTTCTATTATACTTCCTTCCTCATTCCTGGGAGAAAGTTATATATGTAGTACATGAATTAAACACGTAAGCAGACGATATCGCGATAATAAAAACAGGAACTTAAAATCATTCTTTAAATACCTGTTACTTAAAATCACAGTTTATGGAAAACTAATTTTTAAATTTCAAAACTTTTCTCGGGTCACGCCTTCACGATTTAAGACATTTTTATAACAAACTCTGGCATTTAAAATTCGTTTTTAATAATATAAAAAACCTGCAATATTCAAAATTCCCGTTTTATTTAACAACTAAACTAAAGTAGTCAACCACCTAGACAGTACAGCATAAAAGAACTGGCAGGCTGCTAGCATCTTGCCGCCACCATTCCCCTCCCCCCTGCTTCCCTTTTTCCAGCGTACCCCTCTTTTCTTGGCTTGACTAGCTCTACTCCCATTCGTACCTCTACCTCTCCCCTCCACTATAATACCATCTTCCTTATCCCTCACAACACCCGCTCGCTCCTCTTAACATAGCTCCGACTGACGCGAGTGTCGCCACACAGACTAACAAAGACTGGCTCGCACGTGGCAAGTGGGCGAATGTCACTTGCGATACGACGTGTTTAAACATTTTAAAAATACGAGTTTACAAATGTTCCTATTGCTATAGCGAAAGGCTTCATTGACTGACTTTCGTTGTAAACGAAGTTAAGTACCTTTCAAATGATAGGAAAAATTACAGTGCATTTAAAAATTATCGCAATAGTGGATGTGTTGCTATAGGCCATACTCGTTATAGCGCGGTTCCACTGTAGCTTCCCAGCAGTTATTTCCATTGTATTCTGTAAAATTAATCACATTTGTTTCAAAGAAACAAAATAACACTCACGTTTTTCTGTAGCTATAAATGAAGTATTGTGTTTTGATTACATTGTTCAACTATTACAACACGGCTGGTGCACGCACAATCATTTGAAATGTTAATCACTGTGATATAATTTTTGTATTGAAAACTGAATTGCAGTGTAAATGACCGCTATATATTTTACAGTATCGTATAGACTGCATTTTTTTAAAGAATATTGCAACTTTAATTCTAATTTTTGAGCTGTATCATTCACTGATAGCTTTTGTTTAATGATAATCAATAAACTATTTTCAAGAAGCTGTATATGTATCGTGGAATTCTTAGATAATGCAATTGATGGCCGTATGCTGTTTCACCAAATAATTACTTTTATTACAAGATATAATATGTATAGCATAGTCGTATCAACTAAAACAACTAAAAATTATTATTAAAACAAATGGTACAGTTGCATTAAAAAAAAATTTTGGGTCAAAAAATTGATGGTTTTTAATTCTAAGCCACACCCTTTTTTTTTTTCATAATTATTTTTGGAAAAATTGTGTGGCTTGGAATCAAGTAAATACAGTACATAAAAATTTGCCATTTTTCGAATGAAGTTCCTGTTTGATGATCATCTCTGCCATATTATTTAGTTAAATATAAATTTATTTTAATATGCAGACTTCTTCCAAAAAAAATGATACCCTGGGACACACACAATTGGACCTCTCCTTAGTGCCAGAAATGTCGACAAACATTGAGCAGCACATAAATATTACCAAGCGCAAAGTCCATTTTCAGAGGCTGCTTGCAGGGAAACCGGAAGATAATTGAATGGGCAGATGTCTTCAGAAAATAATGATACTCGAGGAGGAAATATTGCTCCTCCTCCTTGCTTCAAAAATGTTATCAAACATTGAGCAGGGCATAAGTTTTACAGAGCATGAAGCCAATCTTCAGTTGCATCTTGCTGGAAAATCAGAGGATTCATTATTAAGATGTTAATTTATATTAATACAAATTGATTAGTGATGGGTTGAGTCTCGAAAAATCAGGTCAAGTCAACAAAGATCGACTCGTCACTCGAGTAGAGTTTTTTTACAGCAGACATTGAGCCGCTGAACTTGCAAATCGTCATAGTGATTTTAGGTTTTAAACAATAAATATTCACATTTAATAATCACCTTTCGTATCTTGCAAATAAATAATTTTACGTTGCTAAACCGCTGAAGTTGCGATGGAATGAAAACAATAACTTTGCTACATGCCTTGACACTTGGTTGATGGTTGTGATGTTTGCCTGTGATAAAATCTGGTGGGTGTTATATTCGTGACTTTTTTGATTCCGAGTGAAACACTTCCTCTTAATTATTAAAGGCTGTAAAGTGAGTGAAGAGATCTGGGCGGCTCTTAATAGCAATGTCTTGAGAGCTGATGTGGGTGATTGAGGTGAGAATGGAGTAGCGCCGGAATTAAAGGGCGGGGGAAATGGGAGATCCCCAATAAAACCTGCAGACTAGCAGCATCGTCCAGAACGTTCCCACATGTGGAAATCCAGGAGTGATCCGACCGGGGATTGAACCCGGTTTGCCAAACCTTGGTGGGAGGTGAGCAGGCCATCCGCTCAGCCACTGCGGCCCCTTAAAACTGTATAAAAACAAATCTTAATAACCTTATTCATTTGTTTCTGTCTCAAAAATCCCTTATTGCTTCTGTCTCAAAAATCACTTTTTATTCGCTTGTGTCTTAAAACTAATCTTTTTGTAAATTAAATATTAATGACTTCAAGACGTCTATCACAAATTATGTCCGCTGCCTGTATTACGATGGTACATAAGTACATCTTGCGTGGAGGGATAAGCTTCAGCTTCTCTTTTCGGCTTTTTTCCAAATGACCAGCATGGCATCTTTGTAGCCTTTCTCTCGTGGCCGACCAGGTGGAGGTGAAGGGATCTTGTGAAGGAGTTGTTGCTTTGTTTGGACTGGAAGCATATCCCCCTTCTCTGTTTCAATCGGCGTTATGAAAACTGTCGCTGTGTGTAACCTAGCTCAGCAGCTGTTTCTAATCGCTGTCGAACAAAACCTGCTGAAAAACATGTTGGTCGTGAACATAAAACCAAACTAAAAACTAGGGAATGGGCTGATTCCGATACTCGATACCTCTATACCCTCGATACCACTGCACTGGTATCGAGAGGTATCGACGATACCGATTCTTCACACTGAAATATTTGATTCCTTGTTGTAAACACTGCTGTTGGAAAAAGGAACTCGTCGAAAAAAAAAACAGGTCCAGTACTTGAGTTGTGATGGGAATGTTATTAGCTGCATTTTATTACTGTGTTTACTCTATTCTAATCGCACTTTTTCCGGAAAATAATTTTGAAAGACAAGGTTGCGGGTTACAGTGAAGTACCATAAATTTTAGGCCTGGAAAAAATTTCTAGTGCAACGATAATGTTTATTTGAAAAAAAAAATTTAGTGGTTATAACTGTGTCATTCATCATATACATGTTAATAAATTAACATATTAATTGTCCAGTTTTTTAAAAAATATCTGTGAATATCCGTAATAAAATGTTTTAAAGTTTAAGTACTATGTGAAATTGTTCACAAAAGTTACTTGTTCTAGAAATGGAATTGTATGCAGGACGTGGAATATGATATTTCACGGTACTTTCTTACAAATCATATTGCATACATGTATCGTAATGTGAAACACATCCTCCAGAAAACAATTGAAAATTCTGTAGTAGCCATCAAGCCGATCTGGCAGATGCGTGTTTGCGAGAACAGGATCTAGTAACATCTAAACAGGATCAAGGGGGACAAGGCATCGGAGTAACAACAGCGCGGCCATTGTTTGCATTATCGGACAATTTTACAAGCTACAACGCTTCAATATAGTTTACACATTATAATCAAACTAAAGCAATCTGTAAATGATATGGCTCAGAAACTTGAATTACAGTTGCAATATTCTTTCAAAAATGCTGTGAATGATACTAAGAAATAAATAGCGGTCGTTTACCCTGTGATTCAGTTTTCAATACAAATACTATGATGGCTACAAATGCAATTGACATTTCAAACGATCGTATGAGCATCCATTGTACCTTTTATTGTTGTATAATTGAAATACAATGCAATGCTTCATTTATAGTGACAAAACGTATGCAATATGCATTATTTTGCTTCTTTAAAGTAAAATGTTATAATTTTTCTACAATGTAATGAGAATCCAGCAGCCAGGAAGCTTTTTTGAAATATGTGAATCAAATTAAGGTTACCTGACAGAAGCAGGCGATGAAATGATTTGCTTCCAAAACCACAATAGTCTCTTTTGACAGAGTGAAATATATTTGTTTCGACGAAGGCCATTTCCAGTGAAGGCAAAATGAAAGTACGTACTGAAATAAAATTTGCTATTGAAGTGGTTCAACTAGTGGCCTCGTGTATAAGCTGTTCATGGTAAACTGAGCACTTTTGAAAGCATTACTTAAGATCTACTTGTATGCATGTTGTTTACTATTCCACCATATGTGAAATTAACATTGGCATTGGGCCTGGTCACTTTATTCATGCCTCAATCAAGTGAAACTGTAAAATTATTAAAAAAAGGAGTAAATATTTTAAAAAATTGGTAATTATTACACTTAAATGCAATAAATTAAACAGAAAGTAAAATAAATAATTTCTGTATTCACAATTTTGTACCTAATACTTTTAATTCAACATCAAGGCGTGGAACTATTTTCCCTCAGTTGGCAACTTTACTGAGCATATGCTAGTCCAAAGTATTTATTGCAGGTATTCATAAAAATTCTCTTTGCTTTGGCCATTACCCATATATAATTGCTCTCTGTAAGTCCAGAAGGAACTTGGACCAAATGACTTGCAGCTTGAATTAGTTTATGTACAAATGTCAAAAGAGTAGAATATTCACTTTTTATGTTAGTGTTTTTTTAAACTAAATATATGACTTTATCACATAAATTGGTAATAAAGTTTGTTATGTTAATGGGAACTGTTAGGCACCACCTAAAGCTGTGAATTGGGATAGTGGGACATGGAAAATATTGGTGGAAATTGTAAAAATACTTTAAAACTACACCCTTTACTCATTTCACACACATTACTAAAATACATCACCCCCATTTTTCCCATTAATTTATTGTGTGATTTGTGTTAGAAGATTTCGGTACTCCTTAAATCTGTTCTCCTTGCAAGTGCTGGTGGGCTGACGTGTGTGCTGTCAGGTTCACAGGTTATCCAGGTGCTGCGACAGACAGCCTCTTATTCCTGCCGCTGTCATCCAAGGCCATGTCTTGCACTTCCTCAGAAATATTTTGAGCAATGGGGGAACACATGATCATGCGGATATTCACGCATGGTTGAAGAGCATGTTTGTTGCCAAGGACGAACTGGAAACAAGGCTAGCCAATGTATCTGCTGCAATACAGAACAATGTCAGTGAAGGTACGTGTATATTAGCTTGCTATGTGAAAAACTTCCTAAGCATCGGTGAAAGTATTGAGACAATACTCGTGTTACATCTCTATGCAGAAAAATTCCGATACAACATACTTCACAATTCACATTTATGTATCTTTCACTTGTAATATACAATTTTCAATTCCCGCGCAAAGAATCTTGTGTAAACTGTGAAAATATGTCGCACATTAATATTAAAAATTTACTTTAACTTTCAATACAATGAAGATACATTTTTTTTTTACTGGGTGTCTTTCAAAGTGGGATTAATTATATGTTCCTAGGTTTTTTCATACAAAGGTATTGATTTTCAACCTAAATTGGGTTTGGTTTACTGATACAACACGTAAAAGTCATGTTTACATATACGGTGCATACAATAAATTATTGCTGTCAACTTGCAACACCATCTATTCCACTTGTGTCAATGTAGATTAATGATGTTGACATGCAGCACCATCTTTAATTCTTCTGTACATAGTAAAAACGTGAATACAAGTATATAAATGGGTAGCCATATGCGCATGTTTTGTTACAGTATGTCATAAAATACAGTAGACATTCTCCCCCCCCCCCCCCCCCCCCNTTTCAACCCCTAAAAAGATCTAGAAATTTTATGTGAAAGTGCTTTTTTTTTCAGTGAAGACCATATTTAAACATCTACCATGTGAAACCAAAATAATTTTTTTATGAAATATTAATTTAAATCAGTAGACAGATGTCTTACAAATTAAATAATACCCCAGAATTTTAAACTTTTTCTCAACTTGTTACCAATAGTGTTTATTAAAATCAAGTGCCATGTTTTACCAAGCACGAAGGCTGTTTTCAAGTGCTTCTGGTGAGAAAATAAAGAGGAGTTATTGAAATAGTAACTTATTTCAAAAGCTGTGCCAATTTTAATTTGCTTCTGCCGAATTTGCAAATGTTGTCCAAATTGGCACTTCTGCCGATGTAGGAACTGCAGATAATTTTCTCCCAATTGGACAAACTCAAGATGTTGCTGTAGTTCTGAGTTATTCTTCAGTGTAAATGATTGATAAGTCTTGCATTTGTCAACATAAAATATTTTCCCTGTAATGCGCTTTCACCACCAGTACAGACCTCTGGTGGAAATGAAAGCTTCTGTTAGAAAAAACAGTAAAAGTAGAGTGTATTTTTAACACCTTCTCTGCCCCACCCAAGCTCACTCTTCTGTGAGATAATATACCATCTTGATGTTGAGGGTCAGTGTCTCAAGAGGAACCGAAACCAGTAGAAAGGCAGCCTAAAAGAAAGAACGTAGGGTAACTTACATTATGTGGGTTTTCTTTCTCAAAAAATTCTTGTAACTTTGCCTTTCTTTTCTTAACATGGTTATGTTAAGTTTACCAACTACAGAATATGCTATTATTTTCTGTGACACATTTCACCCAGCCAAACCAACAAACCAGATGGTGAAGTCTGGAAGGAGATAAAGTTCTGCATGCATTGCTTGTCAACATGCATATGTTTTTTAATTTGGTTCTGTGAAAAACTATTTATACAGGTTACAATATATTTCAGTTTTGACTTAAAATATATTTCAGTTTGACTTAAGTTTATATTCAAACTTTTTTTTATTATGTATGTCGGTTATAAAATGCTTTCCCACAGGTTATTACCATTAAAGTACTCTATATATGTAAATTTGGTGTATCAGTTCTATATAGTATTATTTCAAAATACTAAGTGTGTGTGTGTGTGTGGCGTTTGCTCTTTATAGTGATTATAGAAAGTGTTCCCTTCAGATTCATTATAAAAAAGGTTCTCTTGTATTTACAAATTCATTTGTAACATTTTCATGTTACAGGTGTTAATTTTGCCAATCTTCCTGTTCCATAAACATATATTTTTATACCGACCAAAATGTGTAGCTAATTACCCAAGCTCAAATCATCAGATAGCCTACCTTTGGTTTTTTGAAATAATTAGGTTTAACAGTGCACATATTGCAAGTAACATAATCCTGTTTATTGCTGAAACAGTCCATATAAAAAACAATCCACCATTTTTGTTTCAAACCTATTACTTGACTGTCAACTGCAACAAAATATGTAAACAACCTTATGCATACTTACTGTGTTGTGTGTTCACAAAAAAGTATTTTTTATAAAAAATACTTTTTTTTTTCTTTTACTTAAACTTATGGTTTGCTGCATTATTCTATTTACTTTTTATAGACACTGTAAACTGAAATAAGTGGATAATTGCTTTTAATTATGCTGCACTTCACCAATGCCATTGTTTGTATAATAGTAACCTAAAGTAAATATAAGCAAAATAAAGTAAATATAAGCAAAAAGTTTTTTCGCAAATATACAGCACATCAGTGAATTGGCAGTACAGATTCGGCACTTTGATAAGGCACAACTGCATAATTTTGTGAATTGGCACAGCTTTACTTATTTCAAAAGATAAATGTCTCCTGTACAAACTTCCTTCAGTGTTATTTACGGGTAAGTGAGGTAATTTTTTCAAACGAAACTTCACTAATAACTAAGTATGCAGTATGTATGTATTTGCAAACCACCCATTATTTTATTTTGCAGGGTGTAATTTTTGCGTTTTCATATTTTAAGAAGTGATATATTTGCATTTTAAAAATATTTTTTTTTGGTAGTATTACTGGCACCTAGAAATTTTTGCAAACCACTTAATATTGTCAAATATGGAAAAATTTTATTCTTGAAATTCTGTAATAATTCCCATATTCACAAAACTGCAAGGAAATTGCTCATTAAAATGTTAAAAAAAATCACTACGCTGAGCTTCATTCACCAATGAAACGTTTGTAAACAGTTATTTATTACCATTTTTAATGTATGATATACCATTTTCTCACATGTATTTCACATATGCACTAATAATAGATAAAATTATTTGCGGGAATCGTGTAGTTGACTCTGCAAATGTAAATAGTTTTATTCTCGAACGAGAAAAATTTGTAAATCCATCAATAGCAAGATCAAAAGATTATCGCTGTAGTATGATTCAATATATCAACCTGAATTTGCTAAGTGTTTTTCACATGCAAAATCACAGATAACAGAGTTTTTATTTTTAAAAGTATAGATAACCTATTTGTTATTTTTAAATGGGCTATTCTAACCAAAATGTTGGTAACATTACGAAAGTAAATACGTTGATATAATACAGGTGATAATTGTTTTAGGTAAGTGAAATAGTAATTGCACAATAAAAACATTTGCACATTTTTGTTAACAGTCCCGACTTTACTTGTCTTCTGTGATTCGTGAATAGGTTTGTGAAAAACGAGAGAGGGTACTCTCTCTACTTACCTTACAATGCCAAAAATACCAACTGTTGTTTATTGTGCCTGGGAGCTTTAAAGTGAAGGCTTCTATGTGTTTGATAAACTGAACAGAATGCAAATACTGTTGTTTAAACATTGAGTGGGCACGAAAAGACATGTGCATAAACACTACTGTGTAGCTGTATCATATGCACAGTGAACAGTGATAGCATGTTAATAAAAAATAGCTACATTGGAAGGAACTTTGTGTAAAAATGCACGTATGTTGGCAGCAATCTTCAGATTGCCAAGAAAACAAAAACGAAAGTTTCTGCCTCTTACCTCTAAAAAAAATCAACAGCTCTATGATTAGAAACTTTGTAGAAACATTTATAATATGTAAGGAGTATTTTTGTTTTTTCTATAATTAAATTTTTACTCTGTTTTTTGTGGTTAGGGTTTAAATTTGTGTTAGACTAATATTTAACATCAAGCGGCGACTAATATTTAACATCGAGTGGCGCAAGGATTTGCCAAGCATCATAAGTCCATGTTCAGTTGTCTTGAGTGTAAAATCAAAATGATTTTTGCATGGAATATTAATTTATTTCAAAAGTCATATGCCTTCTGAATAAAATGATGCCACAGAAGTATATATGTGACCTTCCTTGTCAATGAAAAATTTCAAAAACCTTTAGCATTGGGAGCTGCATATTTTTTTGCATCATATTCACAAACAAAACTCATCCTTCGTTGTTTATACTGCACACAAATACTACTTTCCAAAACCCAGGTTACGAAAAATCTGGTTTCAACTGACTGTATAAAAGCACTGATGGTCTGACCTGTCTATTGTGTGTGATGAACCCAGTAAAAAGGTCGGCTGGGGAGGGGGAAGGCCAGGCTGGAAGTAAGGAACTGAGAATGTATCTGGCTCCCAGCAAGTGTGATGGACTGGTGGAGATGTGGAGGCCACAATGGGAGGAAGGCTTGCTGTAATTTCTCAGTCCAGAATTGTATTTGTGTCAATTTGTAAGCGTTCACGTGGCTAATGACTTAAAAAATAAAAATTAAAAAAAAGCATAATAAGTTGTCAGGAAACAGTAATCAAAACCCAAGGGAACAAGGGCACAATTGCAGGACAAACATTGAGGGTACTCTCATTGCATGTAGAAACATTGTCATAGCGCGTGGAAACATTCAGCTGCCTGAGGTTTGGAGGGCGGGCGGAATTAATAGGCATTGGCTAGTGTGTTTGCAGCCTACGGGGGTGGAATATCTTTTTAGATATGTGCTGGCCTGGTCTGTACAGCTCTTACCGAGAAATGCAATGTGCAATAAATTAATTTTTGGCAGATATCTCTACTAGAGTTTTTTTAACTCTTTCCACCTAAATTCTTTACAGTTCCTCAAAAAACAAGTCATTGCAGAAACATGGTCACACTAAATGGGGTGTATATAGAGAGGTTCTTTAAAATCAATTCCTGACTATATTATAGTTCGTGTTCAGTATTCTTCATAAGATAACCTGCAACTTTATGATACATTAATGTTTTGAACAACAGAAATATGGTCATTTTTCTGTTTGTTCTCAGAATTACTGCATTCAGCAAAGATAATCATGGAGTCTGTGGCTGAAAGAATAATTCAATCAAAGCTTGATCAGCAGCAATCTGCATTCCAAGCCACTATTGCCAACAGTATTGATGAAGCTGGTGGTGATGGCTTGACGTATGCTCAAGTTAAGCAGATTGTGCAAGAAGCGCTGTTGATTTATGATGCTGATAAAACAGGCCTCGTGGATTATGCATTAGAATCATCAGGTATGCAACACCACGCTTAAGTTTACTTTGTGATAATATTGATAACTTAAAATTTAGTTTTGAATATTTTATTTTATAAGTATTTGATGAATAGTCATGTTCAAACTATGTGCTGCAACAATAAAAAATTTTAAAAAAATTCCCCAGTTTCCTAAAATATAGTAGTACATGATGGGTTTTGTATTTGTTTAGTAACAGTATGATTGCTGAAAATGTAAATTATGATGTTGGTTGCCATGAGCTTGTCAGTATTGGTTTTAGTGCTTTTACATAAAATTAACAAGATTTAACATTTTCCTTCTACCATCCATAAAAACCTTACATTTAGGAGGTAAATAGTTTGTAAGTGTACCCTTTACGTACTTAGGAGGATAAGGGAAACTTGGACACATCAGCATGCTAGGATCATAGCAGGTATGCAGTGTAAAAGTAGGTGTATGGTTGGTATGAGTAGTGGCAGTGCTGCCATGTGCAGCGTGGCATGCTCTGAATGGTCACTGGAGTCTGTGACAAGCAGGCTGCTATGAAAAGTAAGTGCCCCACAAAAAGGAGCTGGTAGGCAGCTGTGCTGTGGTGGGAAGAAGACATGGTGGAGCTCACGCTCACTGGCCACTCCTCGACCCACCCCATGAGTCGACATCACATTGAACTGTCAGACTGGAGCCACTGTTATTTGTGATTTTCTTTTCAGAGCTGCACCTCTGTGGTCATCAGCAAATGGCATCAGCATTGTTAAACATAGACCCTCAAAAGTGTCTGTGGTGTTCTCATGGTCTTGTGTAAAATGTCGAAGTTTGCTGTATATGGGTGTACAAATCGCTACAAAAGGCAAAAGGGACAAACTTTGTGAGTGAATGTCATTAAGAGGAAAGACTAGGTCAATATTAAAATAGGCAATGTGTTAAATTGTACATTATATAAATTTATTAAGCTATATACACACTGGGGTTAAATAAAAATGTGTGTGTTCATAGCACAGTAAACTCCTGATTTCCCAGGATAATGACTGGCTAAGGGATCGTGGATAACCGATATTCACGATTAAAGCAATGGAAGAAAAAATGTTTACATACTGTACATGTAGGTATGTAAACAAATAATATAATCATTTAAGAATTCAATTTTTTGACAACCAGTGTGTGGCAACATGTCATATAAGATAACATTATCACATACACAACATCCTGGATCAGCTGATGCGTGAACTATTGCAAGAGAATTTCATCTTGGCTATTTTGACTGCCTACATTTGTACAACACACATTGTAGAAATATGTGGGCAAGAAGGATATCGTAGACAAAAATGTTTATGTATTTTATATTGTTACAGAACAGCTGTTATTAGTGTAACAAATTAAACTTCTTTCTAGAATAATGTGTAGATGTTTAAACAAAATGGAACTTAAACCGTATGTGATAGTTTGGCTTTGTTTGTATCTTCTCCATAGGCTGTAGCTAGTGCTTGCTAATGTCGCCACGTGCATGCTTCATATTAATTGAAGAGGTCTCACATCTGTCACAGAATATTTTTCAGATATTTATACATTAATTTGACATAATATATTTCAAACCCTAGTTGTTTTGAGCTCATACAAAATAAAAAATTTACTTTCAAAAGGATGTGATAGATATACTTTTGCGAGACAGCAGCAAAATAGATGACCTTGCTGCCATCTGTTGGCCAGTGCATGCGGCTCACTTCGGAAGCCACGTCCCCACGAAATGACTAGTTTTTCATGTGTAAAATACAAATATAAGAACAAATNGCTGTTATTAGTGTAACAAATTAAACTTCTTTCTAGAATAATGTGTAGATGTTTAAACAAAATGGAACTTAAACCGTATGTGATAGTTTGGCTTTGTTTGCATCTTCTCCATAGGCTGTAGCTAGTGCTTGCTAATGTCGCCACGTGCATGCTTCATATTAATTGAAGAGGTCTCACATCTGTCACAGAATATTTTTCATATATTTATACATTAATTTGGCATAATATATTTCAAACCCTAGTTGTTTTGAGTTTGCACAAAATAAAAAATTTACTTTCAAAAGGATGTGATAGATATACTTTGCGACACAGCAGCAAAATAGATGACCTTGTTGCCATCTGTTGGCCAGTGCGTGCGGCTCACTTCGGAAGCCACGTCCCCACGAAATGACTAGTTTTTCATGTGTAAAATACAAATATAAGAACAAATNTGCGGCTCACTTCGGAAGCCACGTCCCCACGAAATGACTAGTTTTTCATGTGTAAAATACAAATATAAGAACAAATTCTCGGGTTTTACATTTTCCGCGAGCTCTATAAATATTTTAACGTATGCAACATATTTCGGTATGAAGTGATTCTGCTTGCTAATAATTTTGATTCAGCCCGCAATCACAAAGTCTTTCTGAAGCTGGCTCACCATTCGTTTTATTTTGGCCTCACTCCTGTCCCACTTCAGCAACAAAGCGAAAATAAATGTTATTTATTTATTTATTAAAACCATGTATTGGTTTGTGATGGAATCATTTTTGCGGCAAATAATATTTATGTTTATGTGATAGTCACATTTGATACCACGGTTAATTTATAAATAGCCTTTGCGTGTATGATCTTGCCTTTCTGACAAGCAGATGCCAGATTTTATCGTAAAATACTTTATTAATTATTATGAATGAAAATGTGCTGTCTGACAGTTCCTAATACTTCCAAGTTTCACATATATTCACTGTTAAAAATATTTGTGTAAATATAGTACCCAAACACTTGTAATATTAAAAAAACAATACCGTATCACTAGACAGCTGCCTGGAAATTAACAGCAGGTGCATGGGTTATTAATAGCAGCTGCGTGCGACTGGTGGCAGCTGTTCATTATTTGACTTTGAACTGGTGGTTCCATGGTTAAGCCACCCCCGTAAAACGGTAGTTGACTGTATACCATAAATCTATTAAGCTATATGTACATTGGGGTTAAATAGAAACATGCGAGTTCATATGATTTTGAAAACATGCAACTTTCTAAGGGCACAGCAGCTAAATGTAAGAGTCTAATCCTATCAGAGGTAGCTAGAATTTTCACATTGCAGCAGAAATTCACATGTACGTTTTAAGTAAACATGCTTGTGGCAGCAGGTAGTTTTTAAAGTAACTGAAGAAACATGCTTATATTTTATGTCTGTAATGCATTAACGGTAAAGTACAATAACTAGTCCCACGTTAACATTGAAAGGGATTTGCAGCTCTGTTAACACGTGTGAGTGACTGTCCTGTCAAAATTTTACTACTAATAGTAGTAGGGCATAAGATAAAATAAAGACATAAGATAAAATAAAATTGTTTTATACTTTCTTTAACTTGCAGATGGAATATACACATGTGTTTCTGAGTCGTCAGGAAATTAAAGTTTTTTTTATAACAAGAATAGATGTTAATAATGATCGTGAAAACTTGTACTCCAAATAATGGAACAGTGTAGTGTTTGACACGAAAAATAACATTGGATTTGCAACTTATTAACATGAAAATCTCACAGATGCTCTTAATAGCTGCATTTTTAAATTTGTGCTTTCTCAGGTGTCAATATTTCAGTATTAAATTGTTCAGTGTGCGTTTTGTTTTTAAAAATTTTTTGACCTAACAATTTTTGTGTAAATTCTAAAAAGCTTGTCAGCCAAAGTTCCTTTCTGTTCAATATATTTTTCTCAAAATTCTTTCACCATCCTGTCTCAGCTGTCTCCAGTCCAGTTTACGCCATATCCTGGCCCGCATAGTAGTGAACACATTTGAGCAGCCGGAAGAGTTAACCAAACTTATTTCCATCACAACACGCACACATGTGAATAAGCAGAAGTGCTGGGTAGTGCACAGGTCTGTCGGACCACTGTAGCTATGTATTAATGAATCGTGGACATGGATAGGATAGTTGTAGATGGCCAGGCATTGAGACGTAGTTTGAGAATGCTGCTCAAGTAAAGTGTACTTTAGTTCAGAGATCATCAAGTGTTTTATCACGGGCTGTCAGTCTATCAGTTGCCATGTCTTAAGTGTGTGGACTGCCAAGGAGGGCTGACCTGCCAAACCACTCTTGATGTGATGAGTGTGTCATCTTGATGTGATATTTGATGTAGGTCTCGAATTACAAATTCACAAAATGTATTTTATTTAGACACACATCCAAATGTGAGGTGAGACACTTCACCATAGTGCATCAAAGGAATAAAGCCCAAAAAATGGCCACAAACAGATTGCACACAGCATTGTGAATATATCTTATTTGCAAACCTAAATANAAGATTGCACACATCATTGTGAATATATCTTATTTGCAAACCTAAATAATGTGTGTTTTTTTCCTGTGTTCAAAAATAATTTCCCCTTCATCCCGCTTTTTTCATATATGCAGTTTGTGTTTTCATAACTGAAAAAAAAAGTACAAGGATAAATGTTTTTTTCCTGTATTAATTTGTTGTTTCATTAAAAATGTACCTCTTTAATTTTTTTGATTTTGACAGTAATGGACAGATATTTAATATTTTTATTAACATTCCACAAAACCTTCATTTCTTAAAACTTAACATCACATAAAAACTCTTCCATTGACACAGCATCACACAAAAATATTTGCAGTGTTGTGTAAAAAAAAATTTACAACACCTGTAGGTTGCACAATGGTAGGTACACATTTTACAATGCATAAAGTACATAGGAAGTAGAATTGCCTTTTGTGCCGTGTTAAAGGTGAGGTACACAGATTTTAGTCTTCTGTGCATGTTCAGGCAGTGATATATTGTTCACTTATGTTTGACTTTACAACAAACTCGCACTTGAAAAGTTATATGTATTACATGAATCTTGATTTTGTTTTAACATTACAACTTTATTAGTACAAAATGTACCAACATTTCAAAGCATTTATGTAATTAAACATTGTGCTAACATTTGCAAAGCCTTAATTTTGACAGTTGTTGTGGCAAAACAGTTATTCACAGTTGCAACACAATGATTTTTACTAAAGGCTTTTCGCAGTACAGTGAGCACTTTGGAAAGCCCTTCTAAATTTCTTCTTTCAGCCTGTTGGTTGCGTATACTGTTAACGTATTCCTAACACTCAAGAAATATTTCACATGCAGTAAGTATAAAGTCTGGTGATAATGTGAAATAATTAACTATTATAAACGTGTTACAATTATGCCAAATTTTATTCTTATTTGCATCCAACAAAAAGGAACTGAATTGCTTTATTGTTTAACTTTACGAGTAGTACGACGTTAAAATTTGAAACTACCTCTCGTAGTTCGCTGCCAACTTAACTGTGAGCATTGAGTTAATTTCTTACTTTAAAATATATGCAGTTGCAGGCAGTGATTTTTTTCATAGGTTAGATTCAAGAGTGCTTACTTTATCATGAGCCACCTATATATACAGCTGGCATGCATACTCCAACTCATATTCTCTCTACAGATTATGCCAGCACCACACAGAACATTACACTTGGCAACTGGGTATCATGTTATCTATGACTTTCCAAGTTTATTTTTAATAGGTTTACATCATAAAAAATTTGTTACTGTCACGTTTGAATAAATGTTAATGATGGATAACCATGTGGGAAAAAAAATTTGTTGTCTTGGTGAATAAAAATGAATTTTCACAGTCCAGTAAATTTAATATATTTTTGAATATATAAATAATACTATCTCATCAGATAAATTAAAATTTATTCCATGTAAAAACTTATATTTTTTAACTCTTCACACTTGCACATTTTTGTATTCACTTTTTAATTGGGGTTGATTTTCAGCCTTTGAGAAGTGACTTGTCTTTTACTTAGTTTGGTGTACTGAATAATACCATTTTCTTGGTAGATGAGTAAAGGAAAGCATCAGATCATGAGTGTTATTGTAAAAAAATCGGTGAGTAATGGAAATAATAGACGAAAATTGAAAAACACCATTCATATTTGCTATAACTGCTGCACTTTAATGCAAATCATGTTTGATTACTGGATAACATTTTTAACCTTCTTGACCAAAGAATTAGTTAACATTTTTTCTAAAATTTATTCATATTTTAAAGATCTATTGTTTTTTTCTGGGACATAATTTTTTCCTTTGTGCAAAACTGAAAATGTGATGTTTTTCTCATTGTATATTTGGGTATGAAAACAGTAACAGATAGACTTGCAGTAAAAATTTTAAAAAGTGGTGTGTAATAAAACATTAGAAACTTTTTCTGATAAAGACAAAATGTTAGGAACTTAAATTATATTGGAGGGGATGTGTCATTAGTGTTTTCAGGTCATTGTCATGCTGAAAAAGAGACACAAAGTCCCAGTTTATGCACACTGCCATGCAAATTTCTGCAAAACACCTCTCTTTCATATGGTCCATTGCACCTTGGTTTACATCTATCCTCAAACCATTATGGCCCCACCTCTTTGTTTAACAGTTTGAAGTATGTGTTTCGATTGGCATTCTGTTTTAGACATGTGCAATGCT
Organism: Clitarchus hookeri; assembly: GCA_002778355.1. Classification (NCBI taxonomy): domain Eukaryota; kingdom Metazoa; phylum Arthropoda; class Insecta; order Phasmatodea; family Phasmatidae; genus Clitarchus; species Clitarchus hookeri. The sequence continues at coordinate 194,631 of NQII01003912.1, forward strand.
TTCTTCTTTCTCTCGGATCCGAACCAAAAATACTTCTGTCGGAAAATATGACAGTGTTCCAAAACTATTGGCTTATTAGTGTATTCTTAACAAACTGCAGGCATTTCTTACGGTTAGTTTCTGAAATGTATGGGTTTTTACGTGGGAAATATACCATGAATATTGGCCCCATTCAAATCATTTTGTACATTCTGAGCACCACTTTCTTGTTGGGGAGCATTTGCTGGATGTCTGAAGCAATTGATTCCACATTTTTATAGCATTCTTTCTGCACTAAATTGACGATTTTTCCACATTATTGGGTTGCAAGTACTTTCAGATGGCCAGATTGATGCTAATTTTTTTGTTGAATGAGTGTGTTGTATTTGTTAATAATTACGTTTACTGTAGTATTGGACAGAAAGTTTGTCTCAAATCTTGCATGAAGCAACACTGCTGTATCACATAAGGGCACTGAATGTTACTTCTGCTTCTGGCTCACAGAGACTAATAAATGGTCAGAAAATAACCTCCCAGGGTACTGCTCAGATGGTGTGCCATGCGACACACCATAACTGAAAAGAAACTGTTTGTTGCACCTATGCATACTTTTTTTTGTACTTTTTGGGGTACTGTATGTACTACAAAATTCAAGTGTAATTTTAGTACCTACTTTAAAACATCTTGAAAATACTCATAACGTGTANTACTGTATGTACTACAAAATTCAAGTGTAATTTTAGTACCTACTTTAAAACATCTTGAAAATACTCATAACGTGTGATTGAAAATATTTTTAGTTCAGATTTTTTTATTTGAATTTTGATTATCATACTTAAGTGTGTCCAATTTCTAGCAANATTGAAAATATTTTTAGTTCAGATTTTTTTATTTGAATTTTGATTATCATACTTAAGTGTGTCCAATTTCTAGCAACACATGCATCTATACTGTATTTCCAGGGAGAATCAGACAACTTCCTTAACAAGTATGTATATTGATTTGCACATGTTGTAACAGGAAGCAACAGATTTGAACACTTTGTTCATATTAAAATAAGATTTGAATTGGATCATATAAATTCATTAACATTGAGGCAACACACTGCATTCTAATGCTGAGAATGTGATCTCTGCTGTTAGTAAATGCAAATGTGAAAATATGAGTTATTTCTGTAGTTTGTGATGTGTTTAGTACTGAGCATTGTTCTGGTATTGCAGGGGGTTCCATTCTCAGCACACGCTGTACCGAGAATTTCAATACACAGTCAGCAACGCTGTACATGTTCAACGTGCGGTGGCTACCTTGGTTTTCTGTTGGCACCTCTCCACGCGTGGCAATACAGGTATGCTCATAGCTGTAGGCATTATTTTTATCAGTAAAATTTCTANTGTTGGCACCTCTCCACGCGTGGCAATACAGGTATGCTCATAGCTGTAGGCATTATTTTTATCAGTAAAATTTCTTGAAATATTTGAATTAACACTACTTGATTCACTATAAAGTATAAACAGTATAATCTTTAAGTATATTTACAAGCAGTGAGTTGAAAATGCAAGTTGTATTTCGGGGGTGAGGTTATCTGCAACTTTACATTTTGTCAGTAGTTTTTTTTATTTATTATTTTGACAAATCACATATTTATTTAATTCATTGAAATGAAGGGTGTTTTATTTTACAGTATTTCTAATACATACTTTTTTCCTTTTATAATTTATTTTTTTATAANTGTTGGCACCTCTCCACGCGTGGCAATACAGGTATGCTCATAGCTGTAGGCATTATTTTTATCAGTAAAATTTCTAGAAATATTTGAATTAACACTACTTGATTCACTATAAAGTATAAACAGTATAATCTTTAAGTATATTTACAAGCAGTGAGTTGAAAATGCAAGTTGTATTTCGGGGGTGAGGTTATCTGCAACTTTACATTTTGTCAGTAGTTTTTTTTTATTTATTATTTTGACAAATCACATATTTATTTAATTTATTGAAATGAAGGGTGTTTTATTTTACAGTATTTCTAATACATACTTTTTTCCTTTTATAATTTATTTTTTTATAAGATTAGTGATTTTACCCTAATGATTAATGTAGTTATTATTGAAGAAAAGTAGGCGAGACATTTAATTAGTAAACTCTCAATTCTAATGACCCTCTGGAAATGGCCCTTTTCATAAAACAATTTTCCATAAACGACTCTCTCGAAACAATGACCCATTTTCCCAGGAACCGTGAAGAGTAGTAGAATCAATAGTTGACCTAATAAATGTTCTTCATTTGAGAGCTACCCAGGAATTATTAATTGGTGCTTTAGTAATGAAGAGGACAGTAATAGTGTAGTGGTCAGACTACTTGCCACCCACCAAGGCAAACTGGGTTTGATTCTCAGAGGTGTGTCAACTGGATATGGGAAACATGGTGGATGTTGCTGTTGACTGGAGGGTTCTTCACCTCACTTCATCTTCACGGGCACGCAAGACCCTACTGTTAAGTGCTAACCAAAACCTCACAATTCAACTTTACTTAAGAATACACTAACAGAGAATTCTTCTTTTGCAGCCTCATATGAGTCCAGGTGAATGCTGGGCATTTGCAGGTGCCCAAGGCTTCCTTGTGATCCAGTTGTCTCGTGAAGTGTATGTGACTGGATTCACCTTGGAACACATACCAAAAAGTTTGTCTCCTAATGGACATATCGACTCTGCACCTGAAAAATTCAGCGTTTGGGTTAGTTCTTTTTATTGTTATATTTTGTGTGTGTCAGCATTTTTATTCAAAATTTTGGCTTAACCTTAACATGTATTCATTTTGTATGATACTCATTTTCAAAACATGGACTTTACACCATTTACCAAGGAATAATTTACAGTATAGAAATAAGTCAACCCATCTCAACAAAACTTTGTTGAAAAAAAATGTGTAACAAATTAAATACTTTATAAACCTCACTTTTCTCGCAGTTTACACCCTATCGTAAGCTTAGACAGCCCTGTTGTCTTGGATGCTATTAACTAGGTACAGTGGACTTAACTACTATTTTTCAGGGGAATGTAAAAAATTTAANGTTTACACCCTATCGTAAGCTTAGACAGCCCTGTTGTCTTGGGTGCTATTAACTAGGTACAGTGGACTTAACTACTGTTTTTCAGGGGAATGTAAAAAATTTAATACATGCGGGATTTGAGTAGATGAGGGTTCTTACATGTACATCAATAAAATGCAATGTATGACCTTATTAGACTTCACGTTGAGTATGAGAGCTATATATTATCTGTAAATAAAGTTTAACTGATAAAACAATAAAATTGGGTATTTAAAAAAAGTAATACTGTAAAAAATACATTATAACATTTCCACTTAACTCATTTAAATGAAAAATATAACATTACAAAGTACCGTATATAATTGATGGTAATTCGACACTGAATGCAAGCCAATCCAAAACTTTCAAACCCTCTGAAAATTAAAATAAGACACTAATTACAAGCCAAATTTTGAATGTCCCGTGCGCATTGGAGTTGTTATCGATCGGGCAGTGTGTTCATGGTGGATGAGAAAGAGAAGTCGTAATTTCAGTAGTGTGAGGAGAGAATAAATCTACCCCTTCCCCTTCCAAACCAGTTAGCAGCCAGAGGGAGGGTGCAGGATGTCACGCTGGTTACTGGGCAACTAGCTCCCTCCCCGCCAGTCGTGTAAGGGGAGGACACGAGCACTTCAGCGTACCACCAAGGACAGACAAAGCTTACGCAATCTAAGCTGTTTATCTACATCAGTCTACACTTAAACTGGTGACGCCGTACTCGCGCAGCAAATTTGTAGCTAAAAGTAATTAATATTTCACTTAAAGTGTGTTTTTGAGGCAGAGATGAATTTAATAAGGCAATTAAAAGTTATTTCTTTAAAGTATTTAATAATTAGTCATTCAAAACCATGCCCTCTGTTTTTCCTGCACACTTATGCCTGATGTGAGTTACGCTGTATCCGGGCACGGTGCTTATGCATTATTAGACAGCAAAAGGTAATATGCCCTTACAGAATATCAGATTATTCAAAAGACGTGTCTATTGAAATGAATTAATATAAATCCTCGGATTTCCCTGCAAGAAGTTACTGAAAATGAACTTTACGGTTGGTAATACAAGTTGTTCGATGTTCAAACAATTTTTGGCAAAAAGAGGTGGTCAAGTATATGCTTCTGGGCATATAATTTTATTCGCGAGGATGCTGTCAATTGATTTAAATTACAATTTTGTTATAAAATCATGTTGATTATATGCCAGATATAATTAAAAGCCAACTTAACGGGAAAAACTACTTTTAATAGCAAAATAAAACATCTTTTGCATATATATTTCATAATTCCTTGTTAAAATATATTTTGTAACGTTTTCAGGCGAAACCATGTGCTATGAAATACAAGTGACGATATGAGCAACTACTTTGAGCGGTGGATAATCTTGATAAAATTTCTATATTAGCCAGCGTGTAAAGATGTGGAAGCTAGACTTGCAATGAAAAGAGAGGNTTTTTTTTTTTTTTTTTCCATCTAGATACAGCTTTTCTTGGTGGCTTGTAAAACTGTGAGAGATTGGAGAAGCGGGGATATACGCACTCACTCACTCACTCACACTCACTCACTCACTCACTCACTCACTCACTCACTCACTCTCTCACTCACACTCTCTCTCTCTCTCTCTTTCTCTCTCTCTCTCTCTTTCTCTCTCTCTCTCTCTCTCCCCCCACCTGAATACAAGACTATATTTTGTTCCAAACTTCACTTTCAAAAATTTAAGAGTGGTCTTATTTTCGCATCACAAAAAAAAATTGTGGTTATTATTTATGCATAGGTAATAGCGATAGCACTTAGTTCATGGTTTCCAGAGACACTTTCTAATCTTTCGAAGGAAAAAAAACAAGTTTGGTTAGTATTATCAAAAGAAATAAAACACAATCACAACAAAAAGTGAGGTAAGCTTCAATTTCTGTCACGTTTTTCTTCCAATAGGCTCTGTTACTTGTCTTTAATTCAGGCGCGCAGATATTTCTAATTATTGCGAAACCACCTGACAAAACCATTGCTAAAATATTTGTACACGTATTCAATATGTATAAATGGATCAGTGCATTAAATTACATATGGGCGGTTGGTTATGTTTGGTTAGATTGCATTTACCAAAGATACAATTGTAACATGGTGGTAAATTAAACATCTTCTTATCTAGAGCAGCTACGTGATCACCAAAATAGTTTCATGTTTGTGAACGCGAGTGATCAAAGTTGTTTGATGACCAACTTTAGCGTTGACGTTCAACATTCCCAGAGTGAATACGTCTGGGGTTGTGAGTAAGAGATAGTAGCTGTATCTATCACTTCTAATTTATTTTCCGTACTTGTTTACTCCTGGTTGAAGCAGTTTTCCAGTTTTGTATCAAACGTATTGGTAAATGAGCACGCCTTAATTAATTATTAGTGACCACATTGAAAAAAATAAGGTTCATCGGCGGCGCAACAAAGAAAATTTGAACGTCGTAGTTATGATGCAAATTTTAAACTATTGGTGGTTCGTATGCAAAAATGCATAACACTTGTGCTGGAGCCAGGCATTTTTCCGTTACCGAAGCAAATGGCAAATGTTTGTGAGGATCATGGGATATTTGACTTTTGAGTTTTTCCCATAGCAAAGGGCAAATGTAGGTGGTCATCTTATATTCGGGAGAATATGTAGGGGTGGGGGGGGGTGCCCATGCACGCTCACGTTTTTGTGTTTGTGTAGAGAAGATGCACAGGTGGCTAGGTAACGTANACTCACTCACTCACTCACTCACTCACTCACTCACTCACTCACTCACTCACTCACTCACTCACTCACTCACTCCACCTGAATACAAGACTATATTTTGTTCCAAACTTCACTTTCAAAAATTTAAGGGTGGTCTTATTTTCGCATCACAAAAAAAAATTGTGGTTATTATTTATGCATAGGTAATAGTGATAGCACTTAGTTCATGGTTTCCAGAGACACTTTCTAATCTTTCAAAGGAAAAAAAACAAGTTTGGTTAGTATTATCAAAAGAAATAAAACACAATCACAACAAAAAGTGAGGTAAGCTTCAATTTCTGTCACGTTTTTCTTCCAATAGGCTATGTTACTTGTTTTTAATTCAGGCGCGCAGAAATTTCTAATTATCGCAAAACCACCTGACAAAACCATCGCTAAAATATTTGTACACGTATTCAATATGTATAAATGGATCAGTGCATTAAATTACATATGGGCGGTTGGTTATGTTTGGTTAGATTGCATTTACCAAAGATACAATTGTAACATGGTGGTAAATTAAACATCTTCTTATCTAGAGCAGCTACGTGATCACCAAAATAGTTTCATGTTTGTGAACGCGAGTGATCAAAGTTGTTTGATGACCAACTTTAGCGTTGACGTTCAACATTCCCAGAGTGAATACGTCTGGGGTTGTGAGTAAGAGATAGTAGCTGTATCTATCACTTCTAATTTATTTTCCGTACTTGTTTACTCCTGGTCGAAGCAGTTTTCCAGTTTTGTATCAAACGTATTGGTAAATGAGCACGCCTTAATTAATTATGAGTGACCACATTGAAAAAAATAAGGTTCATCGGCGGCGCAACAAAGAAAATTTGAACGTCGTAGTTATGATGCAAATTTTAAACTAGTGGTGGTTCGTATGCAAAAATGCATAACACTTGTGCTGGAGCCAGGCATTTTTCCGTTACCGAAGCAAATGGCAAATGTTTGCGAGGATCATGGGATATTTGACTTTTGAATTTTTCCCATAGCAAAGGGCAAATGTAGGTGGTCATCTTATATTCGGGAGAATATGTAGGGGTGGGGGGGGGTGCCCATGCACGCTCACGTTTTTGTGTTTGTGTAGAGAAGATGCACAGGTGGCTAGGTAACGTAACTGCTTCCCCTCACGTAAGGCGTGTAAGGGGTAGTACATGTCAGTCTCTCAGCTCAACTGAATAGCGCCGTGGTGGTGATAAGGGTGGCACGTTTAATGTATTTCACAACCAAGTGGACATTTGCATAAACAACCAGCTTAAAAGAGATTGTTGCTGGAATTCTTAGGTGACAAGACAGGTTTTGATTTGATGATGCATCTGATAAGCGATAAAAGCGGGAAATGTTATCATTATTTATATAGGAATTTCGTCAGGACCACTGAAAATTAACTGTGGATACGGTTTATCGGTATATGCGTTTTCAGTACATGGAGAGTCCATTGTACATAGCTATTATCTTCTTTTATTGGGGGCCATGGTAGCTGAGCGGTTAGCCTGCTCGCCTTCCACCAAGGCGAACAACGTTCAATCCCTAGCAGGGTCACTCCCAGATTTTTGCATGTGGAAATCATGCCGGACAATGCCGCTGGTCAGGGTTTTCTCTGGATCTTCCATTTATCTCGCCCTTTCATTACGGCGCTGCTCCATAATCTCCTCAATTACCCTCATTGGCTCTCAAGACGTCGCTGTTAAGAGCCACTCAAATATCTTCACTCACTCACTCCTCTTGCATAATGATGAAAACCATCTTGGCCGGAGACCTTCTATGTATGTCTTATATGGGATAGAAAAGCTGGTAGGGTAGGACAGTTATGTGGATGAAGAATGAGTTTTCATTTCCTCTATTCATCTGAGGGAGTCTAGCTACTAGGGTTTTATTATCAGCTGACATCAACTGTAGTGGACATGTCTGATGGCAACTCTATGGCCACACTGGTCAAGTACTGTTATCAGGATGCGGCGTGTCGTACAAACCCTGTGGGACAGCTTGAATTGTAACTAATTGCTATGTTATATATTTTACTTGATCTGTGTCAAACTTTTAATTTATAAGTCCTTAAGACTATGACATCTCTTGTGGCTTCACTTATTACAACTCTTTCACAATGTTCACTTGCAGCGTAAGCTGTAATTCAGAATCACTACTTGGCCTTGCTTATTATGGTAGTAATCTTTTTTAGAAGAAAATTGTTTTTTTTTGTTGCAGGGCTTAGAACATGAAAATGATGATGACCCTTTGCTGCTTGGAAATTATGTGTACATGCAGAACAGCTCCAGTCTGCAGCACTTCAAAGTCCAGGTAATTTGAGTTTTATGTTTTGTCAATGTGTGTAGTGTAGACATGCTGGGGATATACAGTAAAGCACCACTTTAACGAACGTCACGTTAATAAACATTTAGTTATAACGAACGACTGTTATGGTCCCGACCAAAGCCTATGCAATAAAATGGATTTTTGTTTCACTTTTAACAAATTTTTAGACTAAGACTTCTGGCATATTAATAAAATATTCAAGTTAATGAACACTTTACGACTCAATTCCGTACTAACGTCATACATTCAGAATTTTTTCTTCTTTTTTATGATAACCAAACATTTAGTAAATTATTTCAATGTTTACAAAAAATTAGGGTTGGGTTGATACAGATACCGATACTAGAGTATCGGTATCTGTAATATTAGTAAAATATTTTGTCGATTCTTAGCACCGATACTACAGTATTTATTTTATATTTCTCTGTGTATCCACATACCTTACACTCACCCACCCATTCACTTATGGTATTTACTATGATGTCTGTACCAATTTTCACCCAATTCTGTTTCTTATTCTGTAAAGTTTTCCCGATAATAATTTGTGCAAATTATAAACACAGGATGGTAATACAGCCTTTGCAGCTATGCGAGATATTGTCTGCGTCTTAATTTATGTGCCAAGGGCCCTTAACTGGTTTTGTGCCCTAGGAAAGTGCATCTAGGGTGCGACGTCAAATAGTCTCTGTCCGAACTCACAGCTAGGGCATGAATGTACCCAAGAATATCCCCTTCAGCCATGGGCACGTGTCTCGTGCACTAAATCGTTTTTCGATGCTCTACTCTTAGAAAAAACTGAATAATATGAAAATGTTTGTAACCCTAAAATTGAACTGCGCCATATAGCAAACAAACGTAAAACAAGTCATGGCCACACTTGTTTTTAACTTTTTAGTTAAATAAATTTTAATAGTAAAGAAATTAACTTTAGATTTTACATTATTAAAATTTGATGTGTTATTTTACAGCCAGATTTTAGCTGTGGTTTGTATTTTTTGCTCTAGCGTAGCACCCAAATTAAAAATGCAAACAGTTGCGTTAAAAAAAAATAGTTTGCTGCACTGTTTATAATAAAAAAAATATAGTCATATTAAAAATTACTAGTTAGTACTTGTATATTATAAACGGTTTGATGTTTTCTGGCTGTTCAACCATTTGTATCTCATATTTTTATGTGTGGAAGGTCGGCGGATGAATCTGTTTGCTTGCAAATGAAAACTTAAACAAACACACAGAACTCCAGTCTTGGCTTCCGGTGTAAACAACAGTAATTCGCACATAGATCTGTCAGTAATTCGGAGATGCTAAGGGGACAAGGGTTTGCATCTCGCGAAGGGCGCGAAGGGAAGTGGACAAGGGCATGAGGTGGTGAATTCAGATACACAGCCATTGAAAATAACGTAAACATTAAGGNGCTGTTCAACCATTTGTATCTCATATTTTTATGTGTGGAAGGTCGGCGGATGAATCTGTTTGCTTGCAAATGAAATCTTAAATAAACACACAGAACTCCAGTCTTGGCTTCCGGTGTAAACAACAGTAATTCGCACATAGATCTGTCAGTAATTCGGAGATGCTAAGGGGACAAGGGTTTGCATCTCGCGAAGGGAAGTGGACAAGGGCATGAGGTGGTGAATTCAGATACACAGCCATTGAAAATAACGTNCGCGAAGGGAAGTGGACAAGGGCATGAGGTGGTGAATTCAGATACACAGCCATTGAAAATAACGTAAACATTAAGGCAAGTCGTATTTATATATATATACATATACATACAAATACATATACATAAAATTCTTTTTTGCAAATTTTTCAGTGTTACGTTTTAACTTTTGAATTTGTTGCGGTTAGCAGTGTTTGTTTAATTATACCACAGATTAAAAACAAGACAAATCAATCACCGTAGCTTGGGAGCTAAATACGTGTATTAACATGGATAAAATGTGTTTTAGGTGTTATTTTATAATGCTGAAGGTATCACAAAATCAAACAATTAACCTACATATCCCGATTAATTAATTATCCAAAATTATTTTTATACTACAGATGGCGGGTTAAACATTTTAGGCTCAAAACTTAGGAGTTCACCCAAAGAGTTATTTTTTAAGTCAAACGAACAAAAATCTTTTATTCAATTTTGAAATTGCNAAAACTTAGGAGTTCACCCAAAGAGTTATTTTTTAAGTCAAACGAACAAAAATCTTTTATTCAATTTTGAAATTGCGAAGCTTTTCACACCCCAGATGGAAACTGAATGTAGTAATCTAAAGAAGTTTTTTAGTTGGTGTTGCGCTAATGATGCTTTGTATGGCGTAGCTTTTTGCTTGAAATCCACCCGAAGCTCACCATTTTTAGTTAGTAACTAATTGTACTTAGGCGCTCACTTGTGAATGCAAAGATTTTGTTAGAAACTCTTAACCTGTTACCAATACAACTTACGAAAATACAGCTACCATTAACATAAATATTTTTGTATTGTCAGCACTGTGTTGTTATATATTTATTTACATGTTGTACACCAGCCAAGATATTGATTTACAAATTTTTTGGTTTTTGTGATAGTTAAACCATTCCAATGGCAAGGAGCGGAAGAAAAGTGATGTTTGGAAGTATTTCGTTATCCAATCAAATGAAGATACGAAGGCAATGTGCACTTTCTGCCATGTGAAAATTTCACGTGGTGTTGCTAACACATGAGGATTTACTACATCAAATATGAAACAACATTTAGATTCAGTTCACAGCAGGAACATTAAAATTATGAACTTTGAGAAAGAACCCCTCACTTCTTTTGAGCATCCTCAGAGTAGTGTACCTGGCACCAGTGGTATGCAAATGAATGTTAGTAGTGCAATTGAACTTGTGATATTAATTCATTCCTCTTTTATGACCATACCAATTTACAGTCGGAGTAAACCAAAATTTCACAAAATCAATTACATGTTTGCAAAACAAACACCACTGTGAGCATGCAGTTCAAAGCACATACAAATCACAGAGCTTATTGGCAAAATGATGTGCTGTGACATGCTTCCCTTCAGAATCGTTGAAAGTGAGAGATTTAATGACCTTATTTCTTTTTTGGAACCAAGATCTAAAATACTTGACCCAACAACTTTCTTCAGGACTGCAATTCCTGAGCTCAACTAAAGGGTGCAAAGTTGACTCATGACGCTTATTCCAACAATAATAAACATGACTTCACCTCATCTGGATGTGCCTTCACATCACGTTAGGCGGGGTTTGAAGCGTGGAACAACTTGCTATGTGTGCCTACAAGTACACCCAGGGACACGTCAGCCAAGATTGTTCGCCCTGATGTCGGACGTCACACCAACTCCACCAACGTGTGAAAGAAGCAGGTCCAATGGCGGAGACCACATTACAGAGCGACTTACTTCAGCCACGAGCCAAGGGATGGTGCTAAACCCCCACCANGGTCCAATGGCGGAGACCACATTACAGAGCGACTTACTTCAGCCACGAGCCAAGGGATGGTGCTAAACCCCCACCACAGACGAGCCCGCAGAGGAACGTCAGTTGTTCTCCAGCTCCAGCAGCTCTCCCAGAAGTAGTTTTCAAACACCCTTCTGGTAACGACAACCCCTCTACCCTTCTGGTAGTGGCCCCCAACGTCGCTTCGGGACAATGGCATTGAGATAGTAAGGACAGTTGTTGTAATAGCTACCTAGCCGCATCTGCTTTGTTCAGGTCAGACTCAGGTCCCCTTCACCTAGTTTACGTAGTTTACTTCCGGTCAGTTCTTAGTTAAGAGCTGGAACGGGCCACCGTGTTTATTCTTTGCGGAATGAATAAGTTTTCTCTCAAACCTCTGCGCACTAATTTCTAAGGGTGATGATTATATCCTCTGTAGACGTCAGCCCGCCAGGGTAAAGCAGGAGACTGCGTCTTTGACAAACCCATTACCGAACTTAGTGTAGGACTGCGGGCTCCCATAACAGGATGCACGTACGTTATAAACACACCTATTTGACGGCCATCCGTACTATACACCTGGTGCGCAGTAAGGTGGAGTCACAACCACTAGCAAGAGCTGTTGCCGGAGGTAGTGCTAGACTGGTTCTGGAGGTCTGCCCACCTTTGGACCCACACCCAATGTTATTGTCGGACGCTCAGTGTAAACCCATCTCTCCAACCACCACGCCTCATCATGCCAGTTGGAGTAAAGGCTCTGGGTTAACTAAGCTTCGGCTTTGGTTCTACACCTAGACAGGGACAATCGTCACCTGCTTCCTCCTGATGAGGCAGATCGATACTTTACCTACCTTTATGCCATACACCCAGAGGAGTGGTACTAAGTGGCAAGAAAGGAAGGCAGCTACGGCCTCCAAAGTGAACGGGAGCTGCAACCCAGCCCCAACTGCACTTTGTAGCGTGCACCCCCTCCCCCCCAACAAACAAGCTCAAACTGCCTGCCAGCTGGAGAGGCCTCACCTCTCAACTCCCTCCCACTCCCTCTTTCAGTCCCCGATCAAGACAGCCAGGCGACCACACCCGATCATGACCAACTTCCGCCAAGACCGGCACGTTCCACTAGGGATTACTAATCCCTGGTTCCAGTGCTGCCGGACCAGCAGCCCTCCCCGGGCTCACCGCAGCACCAACGCTCCTGATCGGGGTACCAGCTCCAGCCAACTCCAGCAGCAGCAGCCACCCCAGACCACCTTCAGCAAAGGTAAGGTAAACCAGTGGCTGTGTGCCACCCAGTTTGCCGGACCGCTAAACCCGCATTTGACTTTGTGCAGAGTTGCCAGGCCACGCACCCTGTACTGTATACCGGCCAGGGCCCAGTCAGCCAGTAGTATAGTATCAGCCCATGTCTCTGACGGACACGTCAAAACATGCTCAACCGTGACGTCACCGTCAACTAACAACGTCACGTGTCAAAGTAAAGTTAGAGGGTTTTGTTGGTGTGGAGCATGTTAGTTTGACTTCTGATTTGTGGTCCACATATGCATGTGATGGTTTTATTTCACTCGCTGATATGAAAGAATCATTGCAATTGTGGGAATTAAATGGCAAAGTTCATGCTATTGTCACAGGTAATGCTGGGAATATGATAAAGGGTGTTGCTCAAGCAAATATTTATCATATTCTGTGCACTGCTCACACATTACAGCTAGTAGTCATCAAAGATACTTTTTTCAGTCCACGAAATATTTCAGATGCCTGTTCAAAAGCCAGACGAATAGTAGCACATATCAGTCACTAATCCGTTCATCCAAACTACTGAAAAATTTCCAGAAAAATAACATGACTGTTAATCGTCTCATTCAAGGTGAGCTCATATGTTGGAACAGTACCTATCTCATGTTAGAATGTATGATTGAGCAACAGCATGCAATTACATGGCCCACCTCAGAAATAGCATCCACACTGAGTTTACATCAAATGAAAGGTCTCTTTTGGAACATGCAGTGAAGACTCTTAAAAGAGTTTCTATATAGCAACCCTTAATATTAGCAATGNAGTCACTAATCCGTTCATCCAAACTACTGAAAAATTTCCAGAAAAATAACATGACTGTTAATCGTCTCATTCAAGATGAGCTCATATGTTGGAACAGTACCTATCTCATGTTAGAATGTATGATTGAGCAACAGCATGCAATTACATGGCCCACCTCAGAAATAGCATCCACACTGAGTTTACATCAAGTGAAAGGTCTCTTTTGGAACATGCAGTGAAGACTCTTAAAAGAGTTTCTATATAGCAACCCTTAATATTAGCAATGNTGAAAGGTCTCTTTTGGAACATGCAGTGAAGACTCTTAAAAGAGTTTCTATATAGCAACCCTTAATATTAGCAATGAAAATGTAAGAGTTGCTGAAGTCAATTGAACAGTAAATAGCCTTATATCTGAATTAAGTACTCTGACTGAACAGCAGCATTCAGGATTGAAAGTTGTTCAGAGGAGCATAATACAATCATTGTGCTCTTGTTTCAGAAGCATTAGGACTAACAATGTTTTTGTGATTCCAACATTATTGGACCCCAGGTTTAAGAAAACTGTTTTTGCAGAACCTCGTACATGTGCTTCTCCAACCCAACACTTAATTGAAGAGATTAGAGAATACCAATGTATACCACCTGCAAATACTTCCTGTAGCATATCTGCAGCTGAGGAACATGAGTCAAAAATATGGAAAGGGATGCTCTCAATCTACTCTAATATTATTAATAAAACAAGTATACCATCTACTTACAGGTGTCCAGAGGCTGAAGTTGAAATGTGTCTCGCAGAGCCACTTATTCCTATAAATTCCAACGCTTTACGAAATTGCAAGACATTACCACATACTAGGTTGCACAAAGCAGCACCGAAATATCTGCCCTCACCAGCTGGGTGTGTGCCGTCTGAAAGACCTGGCTTGATATCTTCCAAGAAATGGAATTCCTTGAACCTTGAGGAGCTATGCCATCTGGTCTTCTTAAATAAAAATATTTACATATTGAAATCTTGCAAATAGGTGATGTGCTTTTTGAAATATACACAATAATTTTTTACTTTTTGTAACATAAACTGTAAAAAAAAAAATAAAAAAAAAATTCATTTGATTTGCTTGCGACATAATTTTTTTAATTACAGATTGGCGATTAAAACTGTGTTGTGTTTTAGAGTAGTGTAATGACTGTAAGAAGCCTTTTTTGTGTTCTTCGCTGCATACAATATTTTTTAATTATAAATCATGAAAGCATTTAAATATAGTGAAACGTCTTATTTATGTTCTCGGTATGTACGGTTTCCCGTNTTTAATTATAAATCATGAAAGCATTTAAATATAGTGAAACGTCTTATTTATGTTCTCGGTATGTACGGTTTCCCGTGGTTTGCACCATTTTCTTCAGGTCCCGTGTATGTGTCATAAGAAGTAATGCAACACTCCATCAAATTGCATCACAAAATTTGTTATACAGGCTGAGTATAAAAGAACTTTATAAGCTACTTTATTTTAATATAAGGACTTAATTACATGCTAATAAACTTTTATATAGTTTAATTTTTAATAAACTAATTTTTAATTTTTTTTTATAATATTACACTATGAGCCAGTTGCTCAATGACATTCAATTCGGATATTTCATTACTTATTGGATGTTTGTTATAATTTACACCATCTATTTCAGCTTGTACAGGAGCATTATATTCTACTAAAATACAGTAGGCTTATCTAAAAACATCTATAGATAAGTGCATTTCAGGTTATGTAACACTAAATAAATTACCAAAATTTCTTGACTATGATTTTTGAAAATTATATGTATTCAAATAATAATTTTTTATAGGAATTAAAAAAAAAAAAAAAAAAANTGAAAGCATTTAAATATAGTGAAACGTCTTA
Source organism: Clitarchus hookeri (assembly GCA_002778355.1). Taxonomy (NCBI): domain Eukaryota; kingdom Metazoa; phylum Arthropoda; class Insecta; order Phasmatodea; family Phasmatidae; genus Clitarchus; species Clitarchus hookeri. The sequence goes on from NQII01003912.1 coordinate 210,113, forward strand.
TTTATGTTCTCGGTATGTACGGTTTCCCGTGGTTTGCACCATTTTCTTCAGGTCCCGTGTATGTGTCATAAGAAGTAATGCAACACTCCATCAAATTGCATCACAAAATTTGTTATACAGGCTGAGTATAAAAGAACTTTATAAGCTACTTTATTTTAATATAAGGACTTAATTACATGCTAATAAACTTTTATATAGTTTAATTTTTAATAAACTAATTTTTAATTTTTTTTTTATAATATTACACTATGAGCCAGTTGCTCAATGACATTCAATTCGGATATTTCATTACTTATTGGATGTTTGTTATAATTTACACCATCTATTTCAGCTTGTACAGGAGCATTATATTCTACTAAAATACAGTAGGCTTATCTAAAAACATCTATAGATAAGTGTATTTCAGGTTATGTAACACTAAATAAATTACCAAAATTTCTTGACTATGATTTTTGAAAATTATATGTATTCAAATAATAATTTTTTATAGGAATTAAAAAAAAAAAAAAAAAAAAAAAAACAACCCGTATGGCATTGCAAAATATTATTTCACTTAGCTCTTATCTAATTTCATGGCATACCGAAGCAGTATAAATGGCACACTATAGAGGCGCAGTGTTTTTTTGTGTTTGTAAACAACATAACCCTTGTGCCACTTGTAAACAAATGTCCTTGCATAGACCATAGATGCAGCACACGAGAAAACGATCTCACTGCAGTGCAAGAGAAAGACGCTTGTAGTTTGCACAAGTGCTTCATGTACCGAGATGCCATTTTGTGTGAAAATTTGCCTAGGTTTCATCATCTCAAGTCATGTTAACATCTGTGGAATAGGTACGGTGCGGCCATGACACGTTTTTTGTAGGGCTGGGCTGATGCTACCGTTACTCAATACCGATACCCACATTATAATAGTGATTTTTATGTGATAAAAGAATACAGCAAAACCCCTGATTTACACTTTTCAAGAAGACAAAGGAAAAAAGTGTAAATTGCGAAAGTGTAAATTGAGGGATAGCTCTAAAATTTCATCTAGTACATACCTCATTTCCTGTATCTCCTGCAGTAAACACTTTCCAGTTATAAAAGATTTAAAAAAATTACAAATACCGTATAATATAAATTTTCAACACACACACACAAAAAAAATTATGTCCAATTTTTATTTTTATTAAATAAAGCTTCATCCACTAACATAGCCAAAGTAAATTAAATAAAAAAGGTTAATCGTCAATCCGCACACAAAAATTATGTCAGATTCTGTAATAAAGCATGATCCACTACTAATATAAATGAAATAAAAAAATCATTCAAGAAGATAAGACAAANGTCAGATTCTGTAATAAAGCATGATCCACTACTAATATAAATGAAATAAAAAAATCATTCAAGAAGATAAGACAAACACGTGTATCCACACGCTTGTCAAACTTAATTATTATTTTTAGTTTATCTGCAACCGAAATTGTTTTTGCACTTTCATGCTCTCCATTACTTTCCACAAATAAAAAGTTAATAAAATAAAAAAAATAGTAGGTCAGATGTTATGTTTAAATTAAATCATACTGGAGACATTTATTTACTGGACATCGGCTAGATACATGTTAACCTCTATCGTAGGAAATCTCCATAGAATAAAAGACAGGTTAAAAACACACAATTCNCATCGGCTAGATACATGTTAACCTCTATCGTAGGAAATCTCCATAGAATAAAAGACAGGTTAAAAACACACAATTTTGTTGTGGATACAGCAGTTGCAGTGTTACCACCCGTGCTTTTGAGAGGATAAATAAATATTAATAGGTAGACATCTTGCTTTGAGGCACGTCCCAGGCACACTATGTAGTGTTCGCGCATGCACTAAGTTGCCAGATGTTACTCCATTGAACATCTCATACACAATTCAAAAATTAATTTCAGCTTAAAGTTTTAGATCTTGTGGTTGTTATCTGTGATGGAAAAACAAAGATCTAATGTAAATAAACAGTTTGAACGTGTTTTGCAAGGCTTTAATAATGGAATACAGTAAGAGTATAAAAGAATACCCCCAACTTTGAAGGTCTATAATATCAAAACCAAACAACCTACAACCTTGATTGATCAATCAAAACCGTGGAACTGTGAAGTTTGTTTACCATACATTCATAAATGTTCAATGTGACCCCCATGAGCGACTCGAACGACATCTACACGATAATCAAACTCGTTCCACACTCGTGTCAGCATGTCCGGTGTTACGGTTTGGATTGTTTGGATAATGTTGATTCATGTAGTTGTAAATCTCATATACACCTCACTCAAAATTTCCGTGTAGGTGTTTTCACTACAAAGGACTTCACTGGAATAAACCAGCATTATTTCAAGTCCTGTCAAGTTGGTTATAGTGAAGATTTACTGTATATATATTTTTTTGTTGAGTAGGGCCTGCACACCATGTTAGTATATTAAAATACTTTAAAACAAACATTATAAATTTTTAAAATCAAATACACTTTAGTATTCAAGGAAGTTAGTTTCAAAATAATTTAAGTAATTCTTTTCTTCAGAGTGAATATTTTCAAAATTAACTAGTCAGAAATGAAAAGCTGCAGAAATTTCAAGAATTGTACAATAATGAAGCTAGGAATATTTCGAAACACATTAGCAGTAGGTGGTTATCATTGGGACGTAGTTTACCTAGGCTCATATATAGCTGAGAGCCCTTGAAAAGTTTTTTAAAGATAGGGTGACCACCCAGAAGCAGCACCAGTCTGCAAAGCCATTTTAGATACCAAAAGTTAGACAGTAGTCGTTCTGCAGGCTCATAAGGTAAACTAGTGACAACACAAAATCCATCTCCTTCATGCCTGGAAGAAACAGTCAGTAAATTGGCACTGTGAGTAGGCCTGCAAGTGGCAACAAGCAAAATCAGTCTCTGTGTAACATGTATGATTACTTCAAACACAGTTGAGAAACCCAAGAAAATAAGCAGCACTGAGAGTTTGGCCTATAATTGACACATTTGAAGGAAGTACCTCTACTACAGAAATTAAGAAAAGACAGTTAAACTTTCCATGTGGTAGGTCTAGCAAAAAATTTTCTTCTAATAATTAACATTCNTAGCTGAGAGCCCTTGAAAAGTTTTTTAAAGATAGGGTGACCACCCAGAAGCAGCACCAGTCTGCAAAGCCATTTTAGATACCAAAAGTTAGACAGTAGTCGTTCTGCAGGCTCGTAAGGTAAACTAGTGACAACACAAAATCCATCTCCTTCATGCCTGGAAGAAACAGTCAGTAAATTGGCACTGTGAGTAGGCCTGCAAGTGGCAACAAGCAAAATCAGTCTCCGTGTAACATGTATGATTACTTCAAACACAGTTGAGAAACCCAAGAAAATAAGCAGCACTGAGAGTTTGGCCTATAATTGACACATTTGAAGGAAGTACCTCTACTTCAGAAATTAAGAAAAGACAGTTAAACTTTCCATGTGGTAGGTCTAGCAAAAAATTTTCTTCTAATAATTAACATTCNCAGAAATTAAGAAAAGACAGTTAAACTTTCCATGTGGTAGGTCTAGCAAAAAATTTTCTTCTAATAATTAACATTCAATGGAAGCAAAACCCAGCCTGAAAAACAAAAATTTTAATCTGTCATGTGAAGAAAAGTTATTCATGTTCCATTCTTCTTTGAACAAAGCCTTCTGCTTATTTTTGCTTCACATGACACCATATTTTGAGAAAACTAACACAATATTGTAGTCTGCATCTCCTAAAATACATATTTTAAGAATGTTGCTGTGTGATCTTCTGGAGGAACTAATGGCAAAATTTTTGAAACCAGTTACAGTCTAAAATGNATTTTAAGAATGTTGCTGTGTGATCTTCTGGAGGAACTAATGGCAAAATTTTTGAAACCAGTTACAGTCTAAAATGTACTATTGCAGAAGTGAGCTACCATTTTATTCAAAATTAATGCCAGGACTCTGAAATAGTTATTAGTAGTCGGACATCTCAGATTGTTGACCAACTCGGAGGGAAGAGAAACAGATATTTTTTACACCAGTAAGAAGATATTTTACAACTGCCTGCGATTACATAAGTAAATTTCCACTGAAAAATGAAGTACTGGAGAAAGAATAAGTTGCAGTGATTGAGACCATAGAAAATGCAAAGTTTTCTTAACTTTTTTCACAGAGCATTTTCCCCTTCGTATTGCCTATAATGATAATGAAACACGAGACATGGCTATTGATGAATTTCAGAAACATTTCACTGTCCTTCAGCTAGAAAATATTTCATCCCTAGTCAAGAAAGAAGATACAATTGATATAAAGTGGAGCACTGCAGGTAATATTGAGGCATAGATGGTTGTACAAAGTTTGACAGATTGTCGAAAGTGATGTTATCTGTATTGATGATCCCCACAGTAATGCTGAATGCAAGGGTGTGTTTAGCCTGATCATGAAAAATAGAACAAAGTTTAGATCACAAATGTCTCACAAGTGTTTGAGAGTGTGTGCATTATGAAATGCAACCAATAGGGAGCACGCTATGAAGAGAACTTTTCCAAAACTTCTAGTTTCTTTGAAGAAAGAGTAGTTCAAGTGCAGTTTCCATGTAAAGTGTAAAAATTATTTTATCTTGTTTGCTAGNGGAGAAACATTCGGGACTAGAAAAATCGTGCATTATAGGCGGGAAAACCTTTTAAACGGGAACCTTATAAGCGGGAACCTTATAAGCGGGTTCTACTGTACCACTTTATTCAAAATTAATGCCAGGACTCTGAAATAGTTATTAGTAGTCGGACATCTCAGATTGTTGACCAACTCGGAGGGAAGAGAAACAGATATTTTTTACATCAGTAAGAAGATATTTTACAACTGCCTGCGATTACATAAGTAAATTGCCACTGAAAAATGAAGTACTGGAGAAAGAATAAGTTGCAGTGATTGAGACCATAGAAAATGCAAAGTTTTCTTAACTTTTTTCACAGAGCATTTTCCCCTTCGTATTGCCTATAAATGATAATGAAACACGAGACATGGCTATTGATGAATTTCAGAAACATTTCACTGTGCTTCAGCTAGAAAATATTTCATCCCTAGTGAAGAAAGAAGATACAATGTATATAAAGTGGAGCACTGCAGGTAATATTGAGGCATAGATGGTTGTACAAAGTTTGACAGATTGTCGAAAGTGATGTTATCTGTATTGATGATCCCCACAGTAATGCTGAATGCAAGGGTGTGTTTAGCCTGATCATGAAAAATAGAACAAAGTTTAGATCACAAATGTCTCACAAGTGTTTGAGAGTGTGTGCATTATGAAATGCAACCAATAGGGAGCATGCTATGAAGAGAACTTTTCCAAAACTTGTAGTTTCTTTGAAGAAAGAGTAGTTCAAGTGCAGTTTCCATGTAAAGTGTAAAAATTATTTTATCTTGTTTGCTAGTGATCTATTTTGTTTTGTAAAATTTGTTTGATTTCCAATACACTCTGTCAATGAATTATTAAACCAAATGTTTGTCATCGCCATCAACTACCATTTTGCTCCAAAAAGGAAATTAGGAGAGTTCCAAAATATCATGTTATTCTATAGTTGATTAGAGAAATTGATATTGTGTCTTTTTTTTTATTGAAAATAGCGGTAATTCATACTTTTAAATTTTAACTAAGTATTGCAGGTCAAAATGATAAAATAAAAAAATTAGTGCGTGTACTTATGTACGTGCATTAGAAGTTATACTTCTTTGGCGTTACTAAAATTAAATTTTGATTAAATATGCAAATAATTTATATAATTAGGAAAAATGATAAAATTACAGAATAAAGACATTAAATACAATTAATAAAGGTTTAGTTATGGAACATAATAAAATTAAAATAATTATTTTTATACAGTTTAAAAAATATTAAAATATTCATTGCCATTTAAAACTGAGTAAAATAAATTTAATTAATCTATTTCCATTGGTTTTTCTGATGGTGATTGAATGGATATGCGAGTTACAAGCGGTTTGTGATAACTCAAATATGATACAAATAGTCTTGTAGGAATGTTATGCAAATATAGCGTAAATACAACATCAATCGTGGTGCCGTGTCATGTTGTAGAAACTGTAGGGTCATTATTTATTGATAGATTTAAATCCTCCTGCAAATATTTAAGTGGACTAGAATTTTCCAAGCTGAAATTGACGTTAGTGTCTCCACTTAAAATCATCAGTAACTTATCCTCACTTCTACTCATATATGTATACCCCTCCAACTGTTGTATACAGAAATAGTGTCCGTTTTAAATAATTTTCTTTGACGGCCAACTTCATACTGTCGAATTTTGTTATACTGTGTGTGCACAACTATACGTGCATGCGTGTTGGGTCATACCCCTACCACGTTCACTGTCTTGCGCGTGCAACTATATGCGCATGCACGTTTGGTCATACCCCTGCCATGTTTACCTTCGAATTTCGTTACGCTGTGCATACGCAACGTCCGTTGCACACTAAACTTTTACCCTCAACGCTCCAAAAGACGTATAACTTAAAGAAATAACTATTTGCAGCATAAATTTTGCACACTCTTTTAATTTTTGGGGATTTTACTGATAGGTATTTCCAAAAGTTGGCATGTCTGATACAGGTTATGGGCGTAACAATTCTGAAAAGTGGACATTCTCGAAAATGAACATGAGCATAAAATACTGTGCCTTTTTATGGCACAGAATTACAATAACACATATAGAAACNCATTCTCGAAAATGAACATGAGCATAAAATACTGTGCCTTTTTATGGCACAGAATTACAATAACACATATAGAAACATCTTTACAGAATTTTTTGTGGATGAAACTGTTTATTTTATGTACCTCAGAATGAAACTACAAATGGGTCTGTTCTGGTTTTCAGTTCCTTACAGCAATCTAAATCATTCGCATCATATTCCTACTACACTTATAATTTGGATTTAAAATGTATTCACATGTCATGCAAAGATAATTTTGCCATTTGTAAAAAAAACATGTCTCAGTTGGCTTTGAACTTGACCCATACCGTCTGTAATTGGCAGGGACGTAACGGTACGGCTAATTTTTTGTGTGTCAGTCACACACTGCTGGCTGTCAAGATTGACNCATTCTCGAAAATGAACATGAGCATAAAATACTGTGCCTTTTTATGGCACAGAATTACAATAACACATATAGAAATATCTTTACAGAATTTTTTGTGGATGAAACTGTTTATTTTATGTACCTCAGAATGAAACTACAAATGGGTCTGTTCTGGTTTTCAGTTCCTTACAGCAATCTAAATCATTCGCATCATATTTCTACTACACTTATAATTTGGATTTAAAATGTATTCACATGTCGTGCAAAGATAATTTTGCCATTTGTAAAAAAAACATGTCTCAGTTGGCTTTGAACTTGACCCATACCGTCTGTGANCATTTGTAAAAAAAACATGTCTCAGTTGGCTTTGAACTTGACCCATACCGTCTGTAATTGGCAGGGACGTAACGGTACGGCTAATTTTTTGTGTGTCAGTCACACACTGCTGGCTGTCAAGATTGACTTATGGTTTATTCACTGGAGCCCAACCGGTATACAACCTGGGGCACATGGCTTGGCGGTTTGGTACAAAGTCTGGAGTGTGCCGAATGACCTTACGTATTACCAGCATGCACACAGCAACTGGTTTACCGGGGTAGCTCCTGGCTCTGCTTCAGCTGGGGTTGGCTCCTGCTGGAGTTCCGTGCCCAGGCTCAGGGCGAAGGTGGTGCTGCGGCTGGTGATGCAAGTAGAGGCCCAAGGAGGGCTGCTGGCTAGGCTGAGATGGCACCACGGGTTTGCGAGACCCAATTGTACGTTGAGTCCTTGGCGGAGGGTGACGACGGCGGGATGTGGTTCTCAGACGGTCTTGAATGAGGGCTAAAATCAGAGGGAGGGAGCTGGAAGGTGAAGCCTCTTCAACTGTCGGGTGGCTTGAGCTCGTTCCTAGGGGATTATGCTGCAAAGTGCAGTTGGGGCTGGGTTACAGCCCAAATTAAGCTTGGAGTTAATAGCCGCCTTTCTAATACACAACCTGGTACCACTCCTACGGGTGTAAGGCATGTAGGTAGGTTCTACGGTCAGCCAAGCAAGAGAGGAGCAGGCGACAAAGCACCCTAACTATGTGTTAAACCAAGCAGAGGCCAAGCCTATCAGTCGTACGCGAGTACTCTAACCGGTGACAGTTCAGCACGGTGGATGAGTGAATGGATTTTACTCATTGATTTACTGCCTTGTGGTTGTGACCTAATGGTCGGGGCTCTACCATACTACACACCAGGTGCACAGTATGGGTGGCCTTCTAATGTGTATTGTTTTGACGTACGTGCACCCAGTTAAGGGAGCCCGCCATCCTATATTAGTTTTGGAAAAATAGGTTGGAATGCCACAGTCTCTGCCCTTCCCTGGTGGACTGATGTCTACGGAAGTTGGAGTTACAGTCACCCTTAGCCATGAGTACTCGGAAGTTAATAGAAGACTTGTATTCCAAGAGGAATGACACGGTGGCTTACTAACTTCTAATTTACCAAGAATTTTATCAGAAGTTAACCTACGCTGGGGAAGGGGACCTGGGTCTGAACTAACAAAGCAGATGCGGCTAGGTAGTTATGATACTCACTGGCTAACCTTAACTAACTCTATGCCTGTTGTCCATAAGGGACTCGGGTACCACTACCAGAGGGGCAATGGGAGTAGAAAAGGGGTGTTGACTTCTGGTGAAGGTCTTGAAGAGCGTTTGGTAGGTTGCGAGGACGTTGATGTTAGCAGAGAGCTCCAGCACTGGAAGTGGTGGAGTGAGCTGCTGAGAATGAAACTGCCTTTCTGCGGCTGTGCACGGACATATGTTCGACCTGCCTGCAGGCTATCTGGGGTGCGGGGGTGGCGGGGTGAGCTTCTCCTCTCGTGGACGGAGCTGTGCTCTCTGGTGCCATCTCTCAGTCCGCGGCAAAAGCAGGCACCTCTTGTCATGTGGGGTTGCATCTGCGGCATAAGCTTAGGCACGCTAGGCTGGCTTCTATCGNGCAAAAGCAGGCACCTCTTGTCATGTGGGGTTGCATCTGCGGCATAAGCTTAGGCACGCTAGGCTGGCTTCTATCGCACGAGAGGGGTTGGCGTTACGTCTGATAATAAGGCAAACTAACTTGACTGCCTTTGTCTGCGAGTGCCCCTCCGTCTAGGGGCGTGCTGGTAAACTCTGGATGAAAGTTGTTTGAGGTTCACACCCCGCTGGGTTACGTGATTCCGTGTGCAGAAGAGGCGAAGTAGTGTTTATATTTACTTATCCAAAAGCGTCACGTGCAAATCTAAAGGAAACTGCCATAGATGTCGCACAATCCTAGCATGTGCATTTGCAAAAAAAAGCACTTAAATAATATTAATTATTTAAAAAATGGGATGTAAAATTTCATGTCTACTNTCCTAGCATGTGCATTTGCAAAAAAAAGCACTTAAATAATATTAATTATTTAAAAAATGGGATGTAAAATTTCATGTCTACTAAAACATAAAGATCACAAATGATACAGATATTCAGAAAGTTCCAGAGTTCTGTATGCTTGTGATAGAAAACAAAGAACTGAGCACCAGTAATAAAGTGGAACCGACCTATCCCTAATTGTAACATACATTCGGGACCCGATTATACGTATGAGCCCTTACGGTTCCTGAGAATGGCCTCATAAAATTGTAGCAGGCTGATTTTGACCCCCACCCCAAAAATGTTTATTGAAAGAAAGTTTTTTTACATTAAGTCAGGTTTATAGACAAACATCTTCCAAATAAAAGTATACCCCAGAACGGTATATAAGACTTCCCGATGTCCCAAAAAAATGTAACTGCTGGCGCTGACTGCCGCTGCTCATTTCGCCTCTGTGCTGTTCTTATTCACGCCCAGCGAATCCACGAAATCATAATTCTCTATTCTTTTGTTTTTTATCTTCTGAACTTAACGTAACATCACTGACACAGCATAGCTGTGTACTCACAGCTATTCCTGAAAGCTCAATCACCGGGCAGGCCGTTGAAGGGGTAGCATAACCGTCAGTGCCCAGCTACGTGCTCTGGTGAGCCAGGGCCAGATCAGCCCATACAGTCCCCTTAGAATCCTTGTTAAGGAGAGATGGTTTCCCTGGTCTGTAGAGGGATACTGGGCCTGTATACCTTCCTTCATTTCCCCACGTTGAGTGTATTAGGCATCAAGATCTTGACAGCAGATTCTCTTCTACACGTTTTAAAATTGATGATTATTATTATGACTCTAATTTCAATTCTTTCTGTTATAATGGGTACCAAAGGGAAAAATATAATTGAATTTCAACTAAATGATTTGCAGTGTAATTTTTATTTTGTGTGTGTGTGTGTGTTTTGTATGTGGTGTGTGTGTGTGTGTGTGTGTGTGTGTGTGTGTGTGTGTGTGTGTGTGAGCGCGCGTGTGTGTGTGTGTGTGTGATATATATATCTAGTTGTGCAATTTCATGATTGTTACACATTGATTTAGGCTATGTGGCTAAGTGTAAGAGAAGGTGAAAGCCTTAACTTCGCCACAATGGAGACATAATAATAATAATGATAGTATTCACAAAATTACTGACTGGGAATCCTGAACTATTTACAAGGTAAATATTAAGACATTTCTTATGGAGAATGTGGTGGGGCCAGAACATTTGTACATTTTATCCAGGAAAATGTGTTACTTAAGAACATCCTTAGCAAATCACCCATATTTATAGCCAACATCCCTACTTACTTTACCACTAATATGGACAACCTTTTCTCTCTGCCAATTTAGCTATGCGTAACTCAGTAACTTTTTACACGTAAAATGATAAAACTTTTTTTTTGTATTCATAATTATTTACAAAATCACATATATTCCATAATTACTCTTTACTGTAAACTAATCCCCCCCTTTTCTCAAAGAATACATTGTTTTCGTAATTATTTTATGATAAAACCATCCCATCAGAAATTTGTCAGATTTATGCTGACAACTCTCTTAGAATCGGAACACCCCTATTGGCCCACAAACACTGCAATGTTGACAATGGGGTTGGCATTATATGTCATTATTTCCCATGTTACCCAGTTAGTTACAATTTAGAACAAATGGTCATGCTGTGTTGCAAGATGAGGCAACAAAGCAGATGTCATTGCATTACCAGCCAATCAGACCCCTTGACATAATCAAAGCATAGTCGGTTACATGACTGCCACTAGCCACTAGTTGAACCGTAGTGCCACACGGCCAGAGAGCTAAGTTCTTAGATGTGTGTGGATACTCGTACTGTTGCTGCATGANAGTTGAACCGTAGTGCCACACGGCCAGAGAGCTAAGTTCTTAGATGTGTGTGGATACTCGTACTGTTGCTGCATGATGGTGCAGTGACCCACTGAAACATAGCCAGGCTTCAAAAGGACTTGGAACTCCATGTTGTGTCGTCACCAGGGAGGCCACATTTCCACCAGTTTGGGAGTGTAAATGTTTGTTGGGGCATTACCATTTTAAAATTAAATTTGTGTGTGATGGAGGAAATCTTGCATGCAAACAAAAAAAGTANGTTTGTTGGGGCATTACCATTTTAAAATTAAATTTGTGTGTGATGGAGGAAATCTTGCATGCAAACAAAAAAAGTGATGAGGCATCTCACCATGTTGCTCAGTTGGTTCATACAAAATTATTGTCTTGGTACTCATACTTGGTGTAGTAAGTTCCATTGTGTAATCAATGAGTAAGGTGTTACATTTGGCTTTCATATATATAATGTTGCAGTTTGACTGTTAGATACTGATATATTGTTTTGATTCTGGATAAGTATAACACTTGACTTACCTGCTATCTTTTTTTTTTGTAGCAAGAAGAAGCAAGGCCTTTTAGGATTGTGGAACTCAAAGTGATATCTAACCATGGCCATCCAANGTTTGTTGGGGCATTACCATTTTAAAATTAAATTTGTGTGTGATGGAGGAAATCTTGCATGCAAACAAAAAAAGTAATGAGGCATCTCACCATGTTCCTCAGTTGGTTCATACAAAATTATTGTCTTGGTACTCATACTTGGCTAGTGACATGTTTGGTGTAGTAAGTTCCATTGTGTAATCAATCAGTAAGGTGTTACATTTGGCTTTCATATATATAATGTTGCAGTTTGACTGTTAGATACTGATATATTGTTTTGATTCTGGATAAGTATAACACTTGACTTACCTGCTATCTTTTTTTTGTAGCAAGAAGAAGCAAGGCCTTTTAGGATTGTGGAACTCAAAGTGATATCTAACCATGGCCATCCAAATTACACCTGCATTTACAGGTTCAGAGTACATGGAACTCCAGTGCAAAAATAAAAACTGGAAGAAAAAGATGAGAGTTCACGAGTTCCTACTTATGGAAGAAAAAACCAACTGGTCATCACTGTACCAAAGTTTCTCTTCATTCAGCAGTACAAATAATTGTGTTCATGACTAAGACTTGTTAGAATGTAAGGACTCTTATTTGTTGATATTTTATTTATGTTAATTTGTGTGCTGTTAAATTTTAAAAAAAATAATGAATGTGAAGTGTGTCAGGTAGCTGTTACCAGTCTCAAGCATTCAGAGAACTTTTTGATAATTTTTGGCATTTGTGTCCTTGCCAATTCCAGTTTTTATAGTGCATTTAATTTATGTTACAATATGTGGTTTGTCAGTAATTTTTTTGTCTTTTGTGAGGTTACATACAATTTTTGATGAGAAATGTACTTTGATCATGTTTGTACTAACAATTTTTGTGTTGTAAGAATTGTGTAGGTCAGTTTCAAATGTAGTAATTTTATAACCCAGGTTTATGAATATTGTGTTTTTTGGTTTGTTTTGTAATTCAAAATATTTATTTGTACTGTTAAAATGTTTGTAGGAAATATGATAGTAGTGCTTTTCTTTAGTTTACAGCAGCTGTTGTTTATAATTAATGTAAATACTGTAATTACTATGTTTTTTTTTTTTACAATATTGGTACTGTATTTTATAATGCCATTTAGTCTACTAGCAAAGTAGTGTTTGTGCCTGTGTTGCCGAAGAAATAGTTTGCATGACTGTACAAAAAAAAGTGTATTTTAAAAAAAATTTAATAGCATTTTGCTTTTTCATTGTTACTGCATGGTCATAGAGTTGCTTGCTGGTCTTCTATTTCTTGCCTTTTATAATTGTGGCTGCAGTTTTATGTTGGTACAGCATTNTAATTCAAAATATTTATTTGTACTGTTAAAATGTTTGTAGGAAATATGATAGTAGTGCTTTTCTTTAGTTTACAGTAGCTGTTATTTATAATTAATGTAAATACTGTAATTACTATGTTTTTTTTTTTTTTTACAATATTGGTACTGTATTTTATAATGCCATTTAGTCTACTAGCAAAGTAGTGTTTGTGCCTGTGTTGCCGAAGAAATAGTTTGCATGACTGTACAAAGAAAAGTGTATTTAAAAAAAAAATTGAATAGCATTTTGCTTTTTCATTGTTACTGCATTGTCATAGAGTTGCTTGCTGGTCTTCTATTTCTTGCCTTTTATAATTGTGGCTGCAGTTTTATGTTGGTACAGCATTATAAGTTATTAATCACTGCATAATCACATAAATATATTCATCACAAAAGCAAGTACAAATTAAAACTGTTTCTTATTGAGGTACACATATATATTTTTGTAATTATTTGTGCAATAATAGAGGAAATTGTTTTCAACCATAATCATATTATAAAATTGTGCCTTTTAAGTGTAACAAGTGCTTACTTAATATTAGGTGGGTCATACATTTATTTTTATACAGTAACTGCTGCTAGTCAGTGAGCTGTAAGTAAAGTTTATTATATCTAATCAGAGGCAGTATTTCTGGTCAGAATAAGTTGCTTTTACAAAGTCTATTATTGTAGTGAAATCCTGTAAATTTGATAACCAAATATTTTTTTGAATTTTAAGAAATGTGAATTTGTAGCATAAAAGGTAATATCTGTATATATTTAAAGTATGTGTTGTTGCAAATAACCTGACTGTTGCACCTGCATTTAATCACATACTTCGACTCTTAAAATTTTCAAGTGCCAGGGAAATTGATTTCTTTAATGGCTAAGGATTTTGAGCCTTGGTACCCTAACTGTTTAAATCTCTGTAGACTCATTTTTTCTCATATTTATTCAGTCACCAGTTATGCCAATAAGAGGTATCTGTTTCTGTGCATGAAGTGTGTGCTTTAATGTATGGTGGGGTTAAAGGTGGCTATTTTTGTGATCCTGTTACATCTGAACAAAGCAGGCATGAAGAGAAACTTTTGCTGAAGATGGTGTAGCAACCATCAAAATTTATTTTTCAGCATCATGGTAAAATGTGTCTATTTTGTATTACATTTAACTGCCTTATAAATCCTATAACTTTTGCACCACTGTTTGTATATTTAATTAATAAGTATTAATAATTTTCTTTGAATAACTGCACTTGTATTTTAAAAGAAATTAGGTAATTTTGTGGGGCTGGCGCACATTTTTGTAGTTATTTATTTAATTTAACATGTTTCGTATTGTAAAGCCATAAAATAGCGAATTAATTTTATGGAGACTTACGTTTCGTCATTGTAAATATAATGTAGTTAATTTATGTACCACCTACAGTGTGTGCTAAATGAGAACAAAGATTCATATTAAATAATACACAAAAAGACTACCCACTTATTTATGTAGTGTGATGAATGTGTGTGTGCATTTGTATTGTGGCCAAAGGAAGCAAAAATAAATATAAGGAAGGACTGAAAAAATTAAGGTAAGGGGGGGAATTTTATTTTGAAATAAATACAGGTGATGGGATTGTTTGTGTGAAACCACCAATATTTACAAAAAAAAATGTACCAGTATAAGAACTTTTATCAGAAATGCAGTACTTGTAACAAAAAAACCCTTATTTATCGTATTCACTCCCATAATATTTAGCTATGTTAGAAAATAGCATTTATGTGTTTAATTTATAGCCTTTATTTTATGTCCTTTACAATCTATAAATTTTACAAACCAGTGACATTGAACCAATGCTTACCTTATGAAAAAAAATATTTTTCCTTTCAAAATTGAACACTTACACTACGCTTGATGAAACTGTACTGGAATATTAACAAAACGAAACCTAGCTTATGACATTTGATTAAGTAGTACCAGTAGCAGTGTTGTATTTAATTCAGAAAGAAATTTTACATTCCTCGTACACATTGTAACCCAAAACTATGGCAAGATGCCATTAACACAAGGATGCCTCGTGAATAATATCAAAACTTACCATATTAGCTTAAGAGTTTTATATGCACACTTTAGCTAGTAGTAAAACCACAGGACTGGCCAGTAAAATAAAAATGTGTACATAGAACTTTTTAGTGTTGTGGCATGATACTGCAAGCATTTTGAAATAGAGATGTTTCTTAGAAGTATCCTGCAACTCTTTTGCATGAATTGCAAGCGTGCGTTTGATGCACATTGAATTTCAGTACCTTGGAAACATTAACCTCGATACACAGATAATCACAACAAAAGTTTGGATGACCTGTAAGTACCCTAGATATGTCATTAGCTAGATACGCATACTAATGTTGTGATTTTACTTCCCCCTCCACCTCCCATAATTATAAAATTAATCCATTATAATACACACACTCGGGAAGTGACTTGTATATTGCTCATTTTGACACACAATACAATAGGCTGTCTTATGTCCAGATTTACTGAAATTTAATAAATTAAAATGTTAAATTATTATAGAATTGCATTTTCATGTAGCTAGATAGCATGCTTGTAGCATTGTATAGTGTCTATAGTTAAAACTATTTTCTGTCATCTCCGATAATATTCCCACTTTTGCCCAATAAAAGGGGGTTCATAGATTATGCAATAATTTCTCGGGGATTTTTTTTGGAAATAGGATATAATTTTTTAAACACTCGTAAAACCATGTAATTAATATGATCATAAAACAAATTACAGTGGAACCGTGTTATTGCGAGTATGGCCTNTAAAACCATGTAATTAATATGATCATAAAACAAATTACAGTGGAACCGTGTTATTGCGAGTATGGCCTATAGTGTAACGTCCACTATTTCAATAGTTTTTAAACGCACCATCATATCATTTTCCGTATCATTT
Source organism: Clitarchus hookeri (assembly GCA_002778355.1). Lineage (NCBI taxonomy): Eukaryota > Metazoa > Arthropoda > Insecta > Phasmatodea > Phasmatidae > Clitarchus > Clitarchus hookeri. The sequence goes on from NQII01003912.1 coordinate 226,292, forward strand.
GAAAGGTACTTAAATTCGTTTATAACGAAAATCTGTTAATGAAGCCTTTCGCTATAGCGATACAAACATTTGTAAACTCATATTTTTTTAAGTTTTTAAACATGTATCGCAAGTGACATTCATACATTTGCGATGCCCAAGCCAGCCTTTGTTAGTCTGTCGCATGGAGTCACTCTCATTGGAGGAGCGTGAGAAGAGGTGCATGCTGTTGTAGTGAGGGATAAGGAAGAAGGTATGGATGGCTTCCTTTTCTTTTTGCTTCTTTTACGCAGTGGCCTGCTCGTTTTTTTTTTGTGCTGGAATGCGACATCTCTAAAAAAAAAAGACTCCTCTTCATTTCTCCTCCCCCTTTATCATGGTTGGCTATCCTCTATTTTTTACGGAATCAAAGATGGCTGGGAGGAATTTATTGATAAACAACATGATTTTAAAGAGGGAGGGGAAACTTAAACGTGTGGAAGTTCTGCTTTGCCGCAAGACAGGATGCAAGTTTTGAGAATGTACGTGACTGCCGTGGATGGTGGAATGGNTGTCTATTTTGTATTACATTTAACTGCCTTATAAATCCTATAACTTTTGCACCACTGTTTGTATATTTAATTAATTAGTATTAATAATTTTCTTTGAATAACTGCACTTGTATTTTAAAAGAAATTAGGTAATTTTGTGGGGCTGATGTCTTGCGCACATTTTTGTAGTTATTTATTTTATTTAACATGTTTCATATTGTAAAGCCATAAAATAGCGAATTAATTTTATGGAGACTTACGTTTTGTCATTGTAAATATAATGTAGTTAATTTATGTACCACCTACAGTGTGTGCTAAATGAGAACAAAGATTCATATTAAATAATACACAAAAAGACTACCCACTTATTTATGTAGTGTGATGAATGTGTGTGTGCATTTGTATTGTGGCCAAAGGAAGCAAAAATAAATATAAGGAAGGACTGAAAAAATTAAGGTAAGGGGGGGAATTTTATTTTGAAATAAATACATGTGATAGGATTGTTTGTGTGAATCCACCAATATTTACAAAAAAAATGTACCAGTATAAGAACTTTTATCAGAAATGCAGTACTTGTAACAAAAAAACCCTTATTTATCGTATTCACTCCCATAATATTTAGCTATGTTAGAAAATAGCATTTAGGGGTTTAATTTATAGCCTTAATTTTATGTCCTTTACAATCTATAAATTTTACAAACCCATGACATTGAACCAATGCTTACCTTATGAAAAAAATTATTTTTCCTTTCAAAATTGAACACTTACACTACGCTTGATGAAACTGTACTGGAATATTAACAAAACAAAACCTAGCTTATGACATTTGATTAAGTAGTACCAGTAGCAGTGTTGTATTTAATTCAGAAAGAAATTTTACATTCCTCGTACACATTGTAACCCAAAACTATGGCAAGATGCCATTAACACAAGGATGCCTCGTGAATAATATCAAAACTTACCATATTAGCTTAAGAGTTTTATATGCACACTTTAGCTAGTAGTAAAACCACAGGACTGGCCAGTAAAATAAAAATGTGTACATAGAACTTTTTAGTGTTGTGGCATGATACTGCAAGCATTTTGAAATAGAGATGTTTCTTAGAAGTATCCTGCAACTCTTTTGCATGAATTGCAAGCGTGCGTTTGATGCACATTGAATTTCAGTACCTTGGAAACATTAACCTCGATACACAGATAATCACAACAAAAGTTTGGATGACCTGTAAGTACCCTAGATATGTCATTAGCTAGATACGCATACTAATGTTGTGATTTTACTTCCCCCTCCACCTCCCATAATTATAAAATTAATCCATTATAATACACACACTCGGGAAGTGACTTGTATATTGCTCATTTTGACACACAATACAATAGGCTGTCTTATGTCCAGATTTACTGAAATTTAATAAATTAAAATGTTAAATTATTATAGAATTGCATTTTCATGTAGCTAGATAGCATGCTTGTAGCATTGTATAGTGTCTATAGTTAAAACTATTTTCTGTCATCTCCGATAATATTCCCACTTTTGCCCAATAAAAGGGGGTTCATAGATTATGCAATAATTTCTTGGGGATTTTTTTTGGAAATAGGATATAATTTTTTAAACACTCGTAAAACCATGTAATTAATATGATCATAAAACAAATTACAGTGGAACCGTGTTATTGCGAGTATGGCCTATAGTGTCACGTCCACTATTTCAATAGTTTTTAAACGCACCATCATATCATTTTCCGTATCATTTGAAAGGTACTTAAATTCGTTTATAACGAAAATCTGTTAATGAAGCCTTTCGCTATAGCGATACAAACATTTGTAAACTCATATTTTTTTAAGTTTTTAAACATGTATCGCAAGTGACATTCATACATTTGCGATGCCCAAGCCAGCCTTTGTTAGTCTGTCGCATGGAGTCACTCTCATTGGAGGAGCGTGAGAAGAGGTGCATGCTGTTGTAGTGAGGGATAAGGAAGAAGGTATGGATGGCTTCCTTTTCTTTTTGCTTCTTTTACGCAGTGGCCTGCTCGTTTTTTTTGTGCTGGAATGCGACATCTCTAAAAAAAAAAAGTCTCCTCTTCATTTCTCCTCCCCCTTTATCATGGTTGGCTATCCTCTATTTTTTTACGGAATCAAAGATGGCTGGGAGGAATTTATTGATAAACAACGTGATTTTAAAGAGGGAGGGGAAACTTAAACATGTGGAAGTTCTGCTTTGCCGCAAGACAGGATGCAAGTTTTGAGAATGTACGTGACTGCCGTGGATGGTGGAATGGGGCTGCGACCTACACGCAACTTTGACAGGGGGACTGAACACATCACGTAGTTTCTGTGCGCAGTTCAGGTTACATTACTGATTGTTAACTTTTTTAAGGAGAAAGTGAAACGCTGCAAGCAGCTTGTGCTAATTAAACACCAATAATGCATTATCACTGTTAAGAGAAATATATAACTTGCAAGTTATGTTATAATAATTTCAAATAAACGTTTTATCACTGATTTTATATACCAATAAAAAATAGTTGCAGCTACTGGAAACAGCCGCGTCAAATTGCCGAGCCACAGCACGATTTACATTTTCTTCAGCGTATGTTGTGACAGACAGCTTAAACCTCGCAGTGTAAGAAGCATGTGAAATTCCAGCATTCATCATTACACATTTATTGCCCATGTATTGTGTAAACACTGCCGTGAAGCTGTTGGAACAGGGACGTGGATAAGCAAAAAAAAAAAAGGGGGCGGCACTAGCAGTGTTTATTTACAGGGGGCAGGAGGTGGAAGTAGTGATGTAAGAGCAAGAGAAGAGAGAACGGATGTTCAGCTACACTTCCTTCTAAACATATCTAACAGTTTAGGACTACCACTCGTTTCTTTATTTTTTTTATTGATCAATCAATGAACTATGAAATTGGTTTACCATACATTCAGAAATGTTCAATGTGACCACCATGAGCGACCTNAAAAAAAAAAAAAAAGGGGGCGGCACTAGCAGTGTTTATTTACAGCGGGCAGGAGGGGGAAGTAGTGATGTAAGAGCAAGAGAAGAGAGAACGGATGTTCAGCTACACTTCCTTCTAAACATATCTTAACAGTTTAGGACTACCACTCGTTTCTTTATTTTTTTTATTGATCAATCAATGAACTATGAAATTGGTTTACCATACATTCAGAAATGTTCAATGTGACCACCATGAGCGACCTGAACGACATCTACGCGACAATCAAACCCGTTCCACGCTCGTCAGCATGTCTGGTGTTACGGTTTGGATGACATTCATAATGCTCTGTTTAAGGGGGTGAGGGGGAAGCGAGCTCGCATTTGATACTTCAATTTGAAGGGGAAGGTCTGATGTTTCCTTTATGTGCCGAGAGATGACACTGGGGGNACATTCATAATGCTCTGTTTAAGGGGGTGAGGGGGAAGCGAGCTCGCATTTGATACTTCAATTTGAAGGGGAAGGTTTGATGTTTCCTTTATGTGCCGAGAGATGACACTGGGGGCGTCTGTTCGCCGCACGATGAGCGTGTGTTGTGTGTTAGTATGCATCATGATGGTGACTGAACAACAGAAGGCGTTCTGTGTTATTCAGTTTGCCAAATGTGAATCGGTTACGACTGTTAAACGTGAATTCCGTTGCAAATACGGACGTTGTCCTCCCGACAGGTGGAGTATCGTACGTTGGTTTCGTCAGTTCCGTGACGCGGTACCTTTGCAAAGGCAAAAGTTCCAGGCGGCCGCGTGTGGCCGAAGAGAATGTGCAACGGATTCAACAAGCGTTCGTTTGCTGTCCGAGAAAATCAACTCGGCAAGCTAGCCGGGAAATGCAAATCCCTCAATCGATGGTATGGACAGTGTTGCGAAAGCGATTGCTGTTCAAACCATACAGGTTACAACTTTTACAGGCTCCTACCGAAAGGGAAGAAGAACTGGGACGTGATTTCTGCGCGTTCGTTCTTGCCCAGAACGAGGTAGACGATGTCTTCATGTCCAAGCTGGGTTTTAGCGATGAAGCGACGTTCCATACAAATGGTAAGGTGAATGGACACAACCTTCGGATATGGGGTCAGGAGCCCACATGAAACCACCGAACATGAGCGCACTTCCCCAAAGTGAACATGTTTTGTGCTGTATCCAAAGACACTGTTTTCGGCCCTTTCGTTTTTCACAAGCTGGCTGTAACTGGAATCCCTTATTTGGATATGCTTACAGAGTAGTGGTTTCCTCAGAAGACATGGCAAGGTAATTCATTTTCCAGGAGGATGGTGCGCCACCCCATTGGCACCTAACTGTTCGCATATACCTGAATGAGACTTTGCCGCAACGCTGGATTGGTCGAGGAGCAGTTGGTGACCAGGTTCTTCATCACTGGCCCCCTAAGAAGCGTGGATCATACCCTGTGGTTTTTTTTCTATGGGGATACTTAAAGGATCAAGTGTTTCGTCCACCATTGCCGGCTAACATTGACGACCTCAAAACAAGAATTCTGGACGCCATCCAAACCGTAACACCGGATATGCTGACAGAGAGAGTGGAACGAATTTGACTATCGCGTAGATGTTGTTCGGGCCACTTGTGGTGGTCACATGGAACGTTTATGAAGATATGGTAAACAAACTTCACAGTTCCACGGTTTATTTGATTGGTAAACCAAGGTTGTAGGTTGTTTGGTTGTGTTATTATAGACCTTCAAAGTTTTGGTATTCTGTTAAGGTCCATACGGTATAAGAAGGCCACTTTCTGACAGTCGGCGAGTGGCAATTGATGTAAACGAAACAAACAAAGTACCATTTACAAAATCCTGTATCAGCTGATGCACGAACGAACAAAGGTTAAAATTACGTTGGCTATTTTGAGTGCACTGCCGATGCACATCGCAAAAAGCAGAAAATATGCGGATAAGAAAGAGTTCTTAGATTTATTAATACATTTTATTTTACAAGGTCACAAAACAATGGTTGTTAGTGTTAAAAACTAAACTTCGTGATATTGTAGGTACGTATAGGTGTTCAAAATGAATTGCACAATAGAACGATATGACGTGGAAAAGTGTTCTGAAGTTGTGCTAACTTCAGAAAGCTTTCTCACGTCGTATCATCCCTCTCCAACCTCCTTTTCAACACGTCCTTGATATTAATTCGAAAAGCATACAGAAATATTGCATATTATTGTTCAATTATTTTTTCTAATAATTTGATGAAACGACATGAATTTGAAATATATTTCCAGCCCATAATAAGAACTATCAACTTTAAAAAATACGCTATCTGTTGACCAAAAAAAAAGGATTGCTCAAAATTCGCCGTGACGTGCTGTGCGCTATATATAACGAATTTACAAACAGATGCCAATAGTTATATTTTCCTCGAGCTCTGCATAATTTTTAAAGTAACACATATTTCATGTGCAACGATTTGGAGTACAAGTAATTTATATTTGGACGGTAATCGTTTGTCTACGTAAATTATACACCATATTGTTCTCTCGAAACCCATCTCCTTGTTTCCGTAGAAAGTGACGCACATGTGAATCGTTTTTAAGCAATTCTAACGTTATTCCACATCACATATTTCCTACTCTAATATATTAGCTATAATGTCCAAAGTGTGATAATACATACAACAGACCGTCTCTCGAATGTTAACCCAAATTCACTAGCTCGGACAAATTAAAAAAGAGTTAGCAAATATTTAATTATTTGCAACATTTTTTATTTTTACTTTTATAACCTACTTATTTTTTTGACAGATGTCAGTCTTAAAATATCTTAAATTTGGTTTAGCATACAGACCAATGGCAAGTGGATTAGCTGACAGCGTATTGATAAAAAATACAGCCCCGACTTGACGGACCAGCTGATGGCAGAAGGATACGTAGTCAGATGTAAACAGTGGCGCTACTTTCGCAGACCTGTCAGAAAGTGGCCTTATACAGTACCCTGTTATGTACACTCAACTACACAGAAGGCACGTGGCCTGAATGGCCCGGAACTACAAGCGACCACGTGGTCNTATGTACACTCAACTACACAGAAGGCACGTGGCCTGAATGGCCCGGAACTACAAGCGACCACGTGGTCTTATAACTTGAGTCTCGAGATGCACTTTTGATTTCCAATAAATAATCACGTCGCTCTCCCCCCCGACACTATGCAAGTTAAATAGCTTCAGTACTTGCCCTCGTACTGTTACAGGTACATAAATGCACCAGGTTGCATCGGGATGCTGTTGACGGGTTTACAGGTGTGTGTCGCGGATGCGCCACCACTCCATATCTCCCTGCATGATGTTCGCCATCTTCTCCTGGGTTTGTGGACATTGTACTTGTGTGTCGATCACTAAGGCCATTAGTTCGTCGAGCCTGGGTTCAGGGTTTGGTGTTTTCTCCATAACATTGCAGGTTACCTTCTCGTCGCATGTTGCGTGGTTGACAGTAGGGGGTAACAAGTCGTCCCACTCATCCCTGTCGACAGCTACTTCAGTGCCTGG